>JAESUZ010003574.1:0-214271 GCA_017311185.1 Proteles cristata cristata | reverse complement strand
AGCCCGGCGCCAGCCCCAGAGCCACGCACGGCAGCCACGAGGCGGCGGCCAGCAGGCGCCGGGCGCGGCCGAAGCCGCCCGCCGCGCGCAGCACCCGCGTCTCCGACTCCATCGCGGCCTCTGCGCCGGGCGGGCGGGGCTGCGCGGGAGCCGAGCCGCGGGGGGCGGGCCCCTGGGGCCCAGGCCGTCAGGGGCGGGGCCCGAGAGAGCGGGCCAGGTGAGAGCCGGGGCGCCCTCGCCCCTGAAGCGGGGGCTGCGAGGGCCCGGTGGTGGGACGCGGTCTGGAGACGCGGTCGGCTAGGAGTCGGGGCGCGGGCACGTGGACTTGGGGCGTGGCCGGGGGCGTGGCCGGGGCGTGGCCGGCCATCCCGCGCCGGGGAGTGGTCGGTGGGGCGTCGTCGCGCGGGGCCGTGGTCAGGGCTTGGTCAGCGGGGCCAAGGCGGGGCATGGTTGGGGTGTCCTCTCGTGGGGCGTGGCCTGAGGCGTGGTCGGGGGGCGTTCTCGACCGGAGGCGTGGTCGGGGCGTGGTCGATGGTCTCCACCCCGGGGCGTCCTCGTGCAGGGTGTCCACGTGCGGGGCGTGGCCGGTGGGGCGTCTTCGCGCCCAGGCTGGTTGGGGGCGTGGCCGGAAGGGTCCCCGCCGGGAGGTCCCAGTGCGGGGCGTGGTCAGGGCTTGGTCGGCGGCGCAGGGTCTGGGGGCGTCCCCACGCGGGAGCAGACCGTCCCGTTCAGGGGCGTGGTCAATGGGGGCGTCCTCTCTCGGGGACGTGGTCGGAGACTGGTCGGCGGGGCCAGGGCGGGACGGGATTGGGGGAGTCTTCGTGTGGGGGCGTGGTCGGAGGCGTGGCCGGAGGGGTGTCGGCGCAGGTGTGTGTGCCGGGAGTCGTCCTCACGCGGGGCGTCCGGGCGCGAGGCCGAGGCGGCGGCGGGGGCGGGGTCCGCGGGGAGCGGTCATCAGGGGCGTGGCCGGCGAGGCCTCCTCGCGCGAGGGCGGGGTCACGGGCTCCCAGGTGCGAGCCACGCGTGCGGGGCTGGGGCGCGGCGGGCGCGGGTGCGGCGGGTCGGGCGGGGCGCCGCTGGGGGTCAGAGGCTCGTGGCAGGTTTGTAGAGCGGAGCCGGGCCGCGCGGGCCTTTAGGCGCTTCGCTGGCCTCGCGCGGGCTGGGCCCCCCGCCCCCGGCCCCGGCCCGGCGGAGTCTTCCTCCCGAAACCCAGGTAGGTCGCGTTTGCCTTCAGCCCTTTTGCGGTGGAGAGTAGAGCAGGGCCTACGGTTACACCCGAGGTTCCGAACTGGTTTCTAGGACTCGGGACCTGCCTGCGACTCGTGGTGGCAGGTGTCTGCGCCGCAGAACGTTCTGGCTTCAGAACGTTCTTCCTGCGCCGGGTGTTTCGGACGGGCCCGACCCCCGCGTCGCGGGATCGGCCCCCTCAGGCTCCAGGTGGGGCCCGCTTGGGGCCCTCTCCGCCCCTCCCCCGCTGGCTCTCCCCCTGTAGGAAGACACGTTCTTCCGGAGTTCACGCAACATGAGGCTATGCGCTTGGGGTACCACGCTCTTTGTTGAGTAGTTTTTAAAATGTCTTTATTTTTGAGAGCGAGCGAGCAAGCAGGGGAGGGGCGGAGAGGGAGGGCGACAAGAGAACAAAGCAGCCACCAGGCTGTTAGCACGGAGCCCAGTGTGGGGCGCAGACCCAGGAGCGGGGAGGTCGTGACCTGAGCTGAAGTCCCGCGTAACGGACTCGGCCCCCAGGCGCCCTTCTGCGGGTTGACTCTCCGGCTAGAGCCGTTGTGTCGCCATCAAGTCAGGGCCCCTCCCCGGCGCTGTGCGCCCCGCCCTGCACCGGACGGCGCCGCCCCGAGGTGTGTGGGCACAAGGGTCTCTCGGGTCTCCACGCGGGGCCGCGCCTCCCCTACCCCGCCTGCGCCTGGTGGCCCCACGCTGCGTTCCCACCCCTGCACCCCACGGCCCCGCCCCACGCTGCGTCCCCCACCCCCACGGCCCCGCCCCACGCTGCGTCCCCCACCCCCACGGCCCCCCCCACGCTGCGTCCCCCACCCCTGCACCCCCACGCCCCGCCCACGCTGCGTCCCCACCCCCACGCCCCGCCCCACGCTGCGTCCCCCACTCCACCCCACGGCCCCCGCGCTGCGTCCCCACCCCCACGGCCCGCCCCACGCTGCGCCCCCACCCCTGCACCCCACGGCCCCGCCCCACGCTGCGCCCCCACCCCCACGGCCCCCGCCCCCCACGCTGCGGCCCCCACCCTCCACCCCACGGCCCCGCCCCACGCTGCGTCCCCACCCCCACGGCCCCGCCCCCACGCTGCGTCCCCACCCTGCACCCCACGGCCCCGCCCCACGCTGCGTCCCCACCCCTGCACCCCACGGCCCTGCCCACGCTGCGCCCCCACCCCTCCACCCCACGGCCCTGCCCTACGCTGCGTCCCCCACCCCTGCACCCGACGGCCCCGCCCCGCACGGAGGCCCCGCCCCGAGGCCCCGCCCCTGTCGTGGCGGCCCCGCCCCCGCGCGGGGCGGCCCTCGGTCACGCGTTCAGGGCTCCCCTGCTCGCGGCCTGGGTCGGGACTTCGGTTCTCTGTGCGTCCCCTCGGAGTGGCGCCGCGTGTGTGCGGTGCGTCGGCTGGGGGAGCTTGAGGCTGGTTCTCTGCCTGCCCGTCGCGGCCCACGCGGGGCCTGGTGTACACGTGTAACCTCATTTCCGTTCTTCCGGGCGTTGACCCAGGAGCGGGATTCCTGGATCGTGTGCTGGGTCCGCGCGCCACTTTGAGGAGCCGCCGGGGCACTTTGCACAGCAGCTGCCCGGTGTACGTTCGCACGTGACATGCCAGCTCGGGGTGCCCACGTCCTTGTCAGCACTGTCCTGGTCTCTCTGGGTTTAAATCTTTTTTTTTTTTTTAAATATATATTTTTTTAATGTTTTATTTCTGAGAGAGAGAGAGGGAGAGAGAGAGAGACAGCGTGAGCAGGGGAGGGTCAGAGAGAGAGGGAGTCACAGACTCTGAAACAGGCTCCAGGCTCTGAGCTGGCAGTCAGCACGGAGCCCGACGCGGGGCTCGAACCCACGAACCGGGAGACCATGACCTGAGGCGAAGTTGGACGCTTCACGGACTGAGCCCCCCAGACCCCCATCTCTCTGGGCTTAAAGACCGCGAGCGAGCCCTCCCCGTGCCGGTAGGTGGGACGCCTCTCGGTGCGGTTTCGGGGGCTGCTGATGTGGGCATCCTTTCCTAGGCTTATTGGCCACACACACGTCTTTGGAGAAATGATCGGATTCTTTGCCTGTTTTTTATTTATGTTGCTTGCTTTTTCGTTGTTCAGTTTTAAGTATTCCTTACAGGGGCGCCTGGGTGGTTAAGCGTCCGACTTCGGCTCGGGTCATGGTCTCCCGGTTCCTGAGTTCAAGCCCCGCGTCGGGCTCTGTGCTGACAGCTCAGAGCCTGGAGCTGCTTCGGATTCTGTGTCTCCCTCTTTCTCTGCCCCTCCCCTGCTCATACTCTGTCTCTCTGTCCCTCTCAGAAATAAATAAAACTTTAAAAAAAAGTATTCCTTACATATTCTGGATACGAGGCCTTGTCAGGTATATAATTTGCAAATATTTCCTCTTATCCTGTGGGTCGTCTGTTCCCTTTCGTATACTGTCCTTTGATGCAAAAAGATTTTAGTGTTGGCGAGGTTCAATTTACTTTTTCCTTTATGCTCGTGCTTTCGGTGTCACGTAAGAAACTATTACTAAATTCCAGATTATGAATATTTGCACCTGTGGAACTTAGATTTAGGGCTTTAATCCAGTTTGAGTTTTTGCCTGTGGTGTTAAAAGAGCGTTCCTCTTCATCGCGCCGCACGTGGGCACGTTGCCCAGCACCGTCTGTTCAGAGCTTGTTTCCCCCACTGAGCTGCGTTGGCACCGCTGATGCCGCCAGCTTTTGCGGTCAGCGTCTGGACGTCCCATTTTATTCTTTTGGTCTATTTGTCCCCCTGCCAGGAGCGCTCTGTCGGGATAACTGTAGCTTTGTGGTGTGTGAAGTGGGACTTCTCCAACTCTGTTCCTCTTTTTGGATATATTTTTTAAGATTTTATTTTTAAGTAACCTCTACTCCCAATGTGGGGCTTGAACCCACAACCTCAAGATCAAGAGTCGCAGGCTCCGCTGACCAAGCTGGTGGGCGGGCACCCCCGAGGTTGTTCTGACTATTTGGAATCACTGGCAGTTCCTTATGAGTTTTAGGATCACTTTTTCTATTTCTGCCTAAGAGGCCATTGGGATGCTGGTAAGGATTGCACAGAACCTGCATAACGCTTTGAGGATATTCGGAAATCCTGCCGTCTTTGCAATGTTAAGTCACCTGGTCCTTGAACACAGCATGCCTGTCCATCTTTTGAGATCCTCTTTAATTTCTATCAGAAATGTTTTGTGGTTTTGGGTATAGAAGCCTAATATTTCCTTGATTAAATTTATTCCTGAAGTATTTTATTCTTTTATTTAAGATTTTTAAAACTTTATTTAAGCAATCTGGACACCCAACATGAGGCTTGAACTCATGACCCCAAGATCAAGAGCCGCATGGTCTATCGACTGAGGCAGCCAGGTGCCCCTCTTTTATTAATACTATTGTATGTGAAATGATGAGTTTCCTTTTCAGATTGTTCATTGCTAATGTGCAGAAATACAAGTGATTATTAGAATACTGATCTTGTATGTTTGAAATTTGCTAAATTCCTTTATTGGCACTGATGTGTGTGTTTGTGGATTTTTAAAAAAGATTTTTTGCATATAAGATGCCGTCTACAATTGGAGATACTTTTATTTCTTTTCCTGCTTGCTCGCACCAGCCAGGACTTGTAGCACAGTATTGAATAGAGGCGGTGAAAACGGGTGACCTTGTCCCTGACCTTACAGGGAGAGCATTCTGTCGTTCACCACTGATTCTGATACTAGATTTGGGTTTTCAAAAGTTCCCTTTGTCATTTTGAGATCTATTCTTTCCATTCCTAGTTTAGGTGTTTTTATCATGAAATGGAATGATGTTGAATTTTTCTCTTCCTTCTATTAGTGGGGTGTATTACATTGATTAATTTTTGTGTGTTGAATCATCCTTGTATTCCTGGGGTAAATCACATGTGATCATGGTGTCTAAAAACTTTAATATGCTGCCGGATCATATCTGCTACTATTTTCTTGAGGATATTTGCATCTATATTCCTAAGATACTGGTTTATACTTGTCTTCTTGTGATATCTTTGAGTTTGTCATCAAGGTTATGTTGGAATTGTAGATGAGTTAAGGGGTGTTCCCTCCTGTTGTTCGGGAGAGTTTGGGATGGATTGGTGTTAATTCTGTAATATTTGGTAGGATTCACCCCCAAAGTCACCTGGTCCGGGGCTTTCCTTTCTCAGGATGTTGTGGATTATACTCAATCTCTGAGTACAGGGTATGTTTAGATTTTATGTTTATTCTTGGTTTCAGTAACTTGTGTACTTCTAGGAATTTCATAGGATTTCTAATATGCTCGCACTTCATTGTTCAGTGTCCTCATCCTTTTTTTTTTTTTTCTGTAAAATCCATAGTAATGTTTTCTTGTTCACTTCTGATTGTAGTAATGTGAGTTTTGTTTTTTCTTAGCGTATACAAAGAATTGTCCGTTTTGGGAGTGCCTGGGTGGCTCAGGCAGTTAGGTGTCTGACCCTTGATTTCAGCTGGGGTCGTGAGCTCACAGTTGGTGAGACTGAGCCCAGCGTAGGCCTCTGCACTGACAGCATGGAGCCTGCTTGGGACTGTGTCTCTCCTCTGCTCCTCCCCCGTCCGCACACTCGTGCGCTCTCTCTCTTTCAAAATAAATAAGTAAATAGACTTAAAAACATTGTCCATTTTGTTGATCTTTCCAAAGAATCAGATTTTACTGATTCTGTTTCCATTTTTTGTTTCATTTGTATTCTCTGTTAAGCTTTAAAAAAAATGTCAGGGGGCCTGGGTGGCTCAGTCGGTTAAGTGTCCGGCTCAGGTCATGATCTCACGGTTCGTGGGTTCGAGCCCCGCGTCGGGCTCTCTGCCGACCGCTCAGAGCCTGGAGCTGGTTCAGACTCTGTGTCTCCCTCTCTCTCTGCCCCTCCCCTGCTCACGCTGTCACTCTCTCTCAGAAATAAATAAAACATTAAAAAAAAACCTGCCAGTTATTTTACCAGCAAAAATGGCTTTATTCCGGAACAGCAGAGAACTGTACCCCAAGACAAGCAAGCCAGGTCAGAGCCGTGTGCAAACTCCGAACCAAAGCAGAGGAGGCTCTTTCATAGCAGAAGGTGGAGAGGGGTGGGTGGGGCTGATGTAAACTCACAGTCCATTGGAGTAAACGGGGAGCTGGAAGTGTTCTGGCCTCTCACTGGCTGGGCTGTGGCTGTCTCCCATTGGCGGGGCTGTTGCTGGGTAAGGAGGAAGCCTGCCTTGTCTTCTGTTGGGTCTGTATTTGAAAGCGGTGCTGGGTGTGAAGCGCCCCCTGCCGGCCGACTCCACTATAGACAAGGTTTTATTGGATTCCCACGTCACTCTGATCTTTATTTCTTCACATCTGTTGGCTTCAGGTTTAGTTTGTTCTTCTTGTTCCTTAAAGTGTAAAGTTGGGTTATTGGTTTGTTTTTTTATGCAGCAGGCACACTTGGAGCTATAAATTTCCCCCACATTGCATTTGCTGCATCCTGTAACTTTTTTTCTATAGTCAAGTATTTAAAAAATTTCTCTTGTGATTTAGTTTTTGACTCACTGGTTGTTTAAGAGTGTGCTCCTTAACCCGCACGTGTTTGGAATTTTCCACTTTGCGTTCTGTTAATGATTTCTAGCTTCATTCCGGTGGTCAGAGGAGATGTGTGTTATTTCAGTCTTTTTAAACTTATGGGGGCTTGTTGTGTGGCCTGACAAGTGATCTGTCCTTGAGAATGTTCCACGTGCACTTGAGAAGAAAGTTTATTCTGCTGTTGTTGAGTGAGACGTTCTACAGACGTCTGCTTAGTCTGTGGTGCTCAAGCCTTCTACTTCCTTAACACATTTCTGTCTAGTTACTCAACTGTTACGAACTTGGGAGCTAAAACTGCCACTTATTGTAGAATGTGTGTTTCTCTGCTTCTGTGTTTATAGTTGTTATACCTCCTTGGTGGACTGTCCTTTTTTTTTTTTTTCTTAAATAGTTTATTGTCAGGTTGGTTTCCATATAACATCCAGTGCTCATCCAAACAAGTGCCCTCCTCCATGCCCATCTCCCCCCTTCCCCTCTCCCCCACACCTAGGACTGTCCTTTAAAAAAAGAAAAACATTTACTCACTTTTAAGAGACAAGAGACGGAGCATGAGTGGGGGAGGGGAGGGAGAGGGAGACACAGAACAGGAAGCAGCTCCAGGCTCCGAGCTGTCAGCACAGAGCCCGACGCAGGGCTTGAACCCATGAACAGTGAGATCATGACCTGAGCCAAAGTTGGACACTTAACCAACTGAGCCACCCAGGTGCCCCTGGACTGTCCTTTCTAAGATTAATATACAATATCCTTTTTTAAAAAATGTTTTATTTATTTCTAGGAAAGAGAGAGAGACAGCGTGAGCAGGGCAGGGTCAGAGAGAGAGGGAGTCACAGACTGAAGCAGGCTCCAGGCTCTGAGCTGGCAGTCAGCACAGAGCCCGACGCGGGGCTCGAACCCACGAACCGCGAGATCATGACCTGAGCGAAAGTCGGGCGCTTAACCGACTAAGCCACCCAGGCGCCCCTCTTGTGACAACTTTTATATATATTTTATCTGAGGCATAAACCCCTCCTTCCTTACGGATTTACTTTTGCCACTGGCTTTCAGTCTTAGATGTTTTTGGTTATTTCTCAGCTCCTGCATCACCGCTTGTCTTTGTATTTTGTTGATTTGAAAAAAATACCATTTTAATTCCCTTCTTTCTTTTCCTTTCTGACTCACTGTCAAAAAGTTAAGGGGCACACTCTTAACTCTGCGTGTGCTCAGTGGTTGGTTAGTGGTCACCTTGGGGACTACGGTTGGCGTCTGTGACGGCCCGGCCTGAACGGAGGCCGCGCCGGCATGACGAATGCCGCTTGGGTGGGAAGCCTGCGCCCCCCGTCCTGCTCGCCTGTGCGGCCTTGTGCTGCTGTCCCCGTGCACGTGGGGGCTGTGTGCCTGTTGACACACTTGCACCGACTTAGTGCGTCTGCGCGTCCGATGCCGAAGGGGACGAGGAGGAAATGGCACACGGATGCGGTAACGGCGGCGTTTACACTTGGCCGTGGGAGTCCGGCCACTGCGTGCTGAGCGCTGACCTGTGACGCGCCCCCGCACGTGCCGCAGCCCCACCTGCTGGGTTGGTGTGTGCGCGTCCCCACCCGTCAGCAGCAGGACCGCCGGGGACCGTCAGGACGCGGAGCAAACTCCGTCTATTCCTCCAGGACGTGGGACTCGCTCGGAACATGGGGGGCGGGGGGCATCGAGGCTGGAGAGAGAGCACACGCTGGGCCCGCGGTGCCTCCCCTTTGGGGCTGACAGCAGGGCTTTGTGGGCTTCCCGCTGGCGAATTTCTAACATAAAACCCAGACTGAAAGTGCGGGAAGGGAAAACAGTAAGTGGCCCAAATGGTCAGTTACCAAAATCAACGAGATCTCTATCTGTCTATTTAATCACGTTAAAGTCAGGCTAATCTTGGTGGCTCAGTCCGTTAGGCATCCGACTTGGGCTCCGGTCATGACCTCACGGTTCATGGGTTCGAGCCCCACGTCGGGTTCTGTGCTACAATGTGGGTTCATAAAAGGAAATTTCTAATTTTTTTTTGTAAGTTTATCTTTGAGAGAGAGCATGAGCATGAGTGGGGGAGGGCCACAGAGCAGCAATAACAGAGGATCAGAAGCTGGCAGTGTAGAGCCCGACACGGGGCTCGAACCCACACACTGCGAGACCATGACCTGAGCCGGAGTCAAGATGTTTCACCGACTCAGCCCCCCAGGCGTCCCAGGAAATTTTGGGCTTTTAAGCATTATTCCTTTGAAGTTGAAAAGTGGGGTGCCTGGGGGCTCAGTCGGTTAGGCGTCTGACTATGGCTCAGGTCATGATCTCATGGTTCATGGGTTCGAGCCCCGCATCGGGCTCTGTGCTGACAGCTCGGAGCCTGTAGCTACTTCCTATTCTGTGTCTCCCTCTCTTTCTGACCCTCCCCTGCTCATGCTCTCTCTCTCTCTCAGAAATAAATAAAACATTAAAAAATTAAAAAAAAAAAAGAAAAGAAAGTGGGTCTGTAAACCCCACACCACACCTCTAGCTGTCGTTTCACTGGTGTTAGTGTGGTTTATCTTTTCCATCTTTTTTTTAACTTGCTTGTGTTCTACTACTTGAAGTGGATTTTTTTTTTTAAACATATTTATTTTGGAGAGACAGAGAGCGAGTGGGGGAGGGGCAGAGAGAGGGAGACACAGAATCTGAAGCAGCTCCAGGCTCCAAGCTGTCAGCACAGAGCCCGACGCGGGGCTCGAACCCACGAACCACGAAATCATGACCTGAGCCAAAGTCGGTCGTTTCATGGGCTGAGCCCCCCAGGCACCCCAGGACCTCTTTTAATGTAGCTTGTAGTCTGGGTTTGCTTGAGAGTAATTATTTTCACTTTTCTGTTACAGAAATGTTTTCATTTTATGTATGCTTTTCTTCTTTTTTAAGTTGTGCTAAGATACACATAACCTAGAATATAGCACCTAAACCCTTTTAAGGGGACAGTGCGGTGATTACGGTCCTGATGTCCCACCTGACCCCGTGGCTCCCGTCTTGTAACCCAGGGCTCTGTACCCGCTGCAGTAACGCCCGTTCTCTGCGGAGAAAGCGTTTCCGCGTCCTCCGCCGGCTTCGGGTCGAGCTGTGCTGCTGCTGAGCCCCAGGGCCCCCTCTACCTCCGATCGGCCCCAGCAGACCCCGACCCGCGCTCGCGCCCCCGGGCCTGGGGTCTGACGCCGCTGTAGTGTCTGGCGCCCAGCGTCTCCGCGCGTTCGCGGGGTCCCGTTCGTCCCGCCCCCTTGTCGCCGTGCCGTCGGCGTCACACCCAGGAATCGGACCCAAGCCCGGTGTCGTCAGACCTCTGCCTCTGCTGTCGTCTAAGGTTTGTCGTTTTGGGCCTTACGTGTAGGTCTTTGATCTTCGAGTGAGGCTTTGCACTGCGGCGTGAGGTGAGGGTCCAGCCTCACGCTCTGGGCCGGGGACGCCGTTTGCCGAGAAGACCGTGTCCCCCCCTCGGGCGGCCTGGGCACCCCTGCAGCCGGCCGTGTGACCGCCGTGCGACGGTCTGTCCCTGGACCTCCTCCACCGGCCGCGCGCGTCTGCACGGCCGCACCGCATGGTTCTGACCCCGCAGCTTGGCGGTAGCTTGGAAATCAGGCGGTGTGAGCCCTCCCGCTTTGTTCTCGGTGATTCGGGCTTCCTTGAGATTCTGCATGAATTTTAGAACGGTTTTTCTATGTCTGCAAACAAAAAAGCTGCCCTTAGGGTGTTGACAGAGAGAGCACTGAATCTGCAGATCGCTGTGGGCAGTGCTGACGGGTAAGGGCGTTAGCGTGCGATCCATGAACATGGGATGTGTTTCCGTTTACTTGTGTTTAGTTCCCTTCCACAGTGTCGTTTTCACTGGTGTGTCTTTCACCTTGAATAAGTTAACCCCTCAGCATTTTATTCTTTGTGAAGCTATTGGAAATGAGATCGTTTTGTAGTCTCATTTTCAGATGCTTGCCCCCACGTAGCGCCGCGTCGCTCATCGGCTTCCGAGAGGCTCCGGGGACGGAAGACGGAGAAGGGCCTGCAGAGGCCCAGCATTGCAGGGCGGTGGCCCCGGGCGCTGGCGGGGAGTCCGCACCCAGCCCCCCCCCCCCGGGCAGCGCCGCCTCCCTCCCGTTGAAGCCAGAGCCCCTCCGGGGACCGCGCACCCACCCACGGGTGCAGCCCCTGGCGCGGCCCCGCGGGCGTCCAGCCTCTGTTTTCACAAGTCACTTAGAATGTTCTGGGGGAGGCGGGGGGCTCACCGCCCACGCACTCGCCGCGCCAGCACGTCCAGGGCCTGAAGCTGCGCGTGGGCGCCGGGCTACGGGGACGGTGACTGGGAGCCTAGGTGATGCCCAGAGTGTTGGGGCTTTGCTGCCCTCTCTGCTCCCCAAGAAGGCACACGAGGGGGGCGGCCCAGAGGGAAGACCTTAGAGTCAGAGGGCGCCCTCCCCCCGCCCCCACGCGAGGACTCCGCGAGGGCCGGGCCGCAGGGCTGCGGAGCTGGGTGCTGACTCCCGTGTGGGGTCCTCCTGTGGCTCAGGGTACAAGACGCAGAGGAGAGGCCCGGCGAGGCGCCTCGCGGTGCGGGGAGAACGTGGCCCCGCGGCCCGCTGCCCGGACCCGTGCGTCCCAGGCCCGCCCAGCCCCGTGGCGTCTCCTCCGAGAGGGGCGTGGGGTGCGCGCTCAGGCTGCTCTGCACCCGGCGACTCCTGCCTCCCACCCCTGCCCTCGCCGCGGTTCACCCTGCAGCCCCAGCAGCGAGTGAGTCTGGTTTCCTTCGGGAGGGGGCAGGACCTGGAGAGCACAGGGCCCCCAGCCCCCCCAGCCCCCCCAGCAGCAATTAAACGGTGGTGAGTGGGGAGCCAAGAAGCAGCAGACCGGGTGGCTTGGCGGCGGGGCGGCCCCGTGCCGGCCCCTCCCGGAGAGGCCTGTCGTGTACAAAGAGCATTTAATTAATTTATTTATTTCTTTACACATAACTGAAGTGATGTTACAGTACATAAGTTATTTACAACTGTGCAGTAATGTGTTGCAAAATAAATTATCTAGAAGGCAGCAAAAGTACATTGTGAATGTGTATAAAACTGTACAGCGTTTACGGGTACACTTTTTATATGATTATTGGCTCTGTAGTGTTTCAAGTTATGTTCTCAGAAAGAGAAACGAAATGCCCAAGATTAAAGGAAAAAATATACAAACCACGTGGATTTGACTCCATTAAAAACACAACCCGAGTCCCGGCTCCGCGTCCTTCCGCGGCGGCCACGGCGTCCCAGCCCGTCGGACCCGGAGGTCACTGTCCGTGAGGGGTGGACGCCTGAGTTTGCTTTCTTTTAGTTGATCAGAATGGAACAAGAAACTGTAAAAAATCCACTCCGCTCCGCAGCTCCTGAAGTGCCCGCGCCGCCGGCGCCTCGTCCTCCCGCGGCAGCTGGCACCCGCGAGCCTCGCTCCGGGGGCAGGGGGCCAAGGGCGGGGTCTCTCCCTGGACGTCCCGGCCCGACGGACAAGGTCTCCCTGCGCTGCCTGGACGCGGCAGCGGCGCCGGCGGACGCGCGCGGCCCTCGCCTGTGTCGCGTGCGGCCGTCCGTGGGTGTCAGGCGGGCAGGAGCACGAAGTCGTCGTTGACGTCGACCATGGGCACGTAGAAGGAGGGCACCTCGTTGACGCACAGGGACTTGTGCCCGGCGGGGTCCAGCTCCTGCACCTTCAGCTGCCACTCCATCCTCTGCACGGCGTTCAGGGCCGCCGCCTCGTGCTGCTGTCGCATCAGGAGACACGTCTGTGCGGGAAACGTGACAGGTGAGGCGCGCCGAGGCGAGACCCCGGTCCCCAGCCTCCCGCCACCCCGCGCCCCACCCTGGGAGTCGTGCGGCCCGGCCCACCCCCAGGCGTCGCAGCGGAATCGGACAATGTCACTCTGCGCTCGTGTATGGCCGGTGACCTGTCACCAAGGCTGGGAGCGGTTGGCACGCGTGGGTGCCGGCCGCCGGCTCCTGCGGGCAGTGCCGTGTCCGCGCCGCAGCCGGGGTGCAAAGGTGAGAGAGTGGGCGCAGGGCCGGGGGGGGGGGTCCCGGACGCGGCAGTGCCGCCACAGGTCTCGCTCAGGCACTGACGGGGCGAAGCCCGTGTCTGAGTCTCCCTGAGGCCGTCGGGTGTGCCGAGGGGAGCAGGCCCAGGTCTCCGGTCCTCCCGGCGGCCGCATCTCTAAATTCTGCAGACCCGACCTACTTCGCTGCTCTTTCGACCCACCTTTTCTCTTAACTGGTTTTGTAAATTCTCTGCACATTCAGGGCATGGGGCTCGCGAGGCGTTTCTACTGCACGACATCGATGGTAAGTAATGTCGCGACTCCCCGGTCCTGCTCTAGGAAAGCTGCCCCTCTCCCCCGCTGCCGCGCAGGCCTGGCCGGCGGGACTTCGTGCGCCACCCTCTGGGAGCCTCCCGGGGACCAGCCGGGACGGTGGACACCACGTGGGCTCCTCTCTGCCCCGGGCTCTGGCTTCCCCATGCCAGCACCTCCCCGCGGGCGCTAACGAGCGAGGGGGCGCCGGTAAGGCTGGCACCTCGGAAGCCCCATCCTCCTCTCCGCCAGCGGCCCCGGGGCGGGGGTGGGAGCTCTGGATCCCTTCCCCCCCCGCCCCCCCGGCCCGGGAGCCCTAGCGGGGGGGCGGGGGTTGTGGCTCCAGGCCCAGGGCTGGTGGGTGACCCCGTGGGCGACCCTACGCCCGCGGGTGGGGGTTCGCTTCTTACTTGCTAATCTTTCTCTAGCGCCCCCTCCCCCCCACGCTGCCCGCTGCTGCACTGGTCAGCACGTCCAGAGCAGTGGTGGCGGGTGTGTGCTGTGACCTTTGAGGAGGGCTCAAGGTGGGGTCCCACAGAGGTCTGACCGCCAGCTGGTGACAGGAGCTGCTCCCCGCACACCTGGACAGGAGGGAAGACACTCTAAGGAGGCAACATGGGGGCGGGGAGACCTCTGTCAGCTGGGTTCACAGAGTCTGACACTGTCACTTGCAAACGGGACTCGGCAGCAGCTGCCCCCCGCTCCCGCCGCGGCCGCCCGGGCGCCTCACCTTCATGCGGTCGTACTTGTCGTCCACGTCCTGGAGCCAGGAGATGAACTGGCGCGCGTTGAAGCGGTCGCGCACCGACTTGTTCTCGTCGCCCTGAGGGGGAGAGCCGTGCACGCTGGGTGGGGAGGAGCCCCGGCCGTGACCGCCCCCCGCTGCCCCTCCTCGAGCCTTGCTGGCGTGTCCCCAGCACAAACGTGTGGCCTCGGTCCCTGGCCCCCACCCCGTTCCCAGGGAGGCCACGGGAACGTACAGCGTGAGGCTGGCAGGGGCGTCTATCTTAATCTGCTTGTAATTGGAAAAGGCCTGAGGGGGTGGGGGTGCCACCTCGGCGTCCCTGCCCCACACACAGCAGCCCTGCACCCACGGACGGGCTCGCGAGCAGGGAAAGCCTTAGGACAGAGGCCGGTGGCTGGTGGTTTCAACGGCCCGCCATCTGGGTTTTCCGGGAGGCCATCGTGCGTCAAGGTGTCTCTGGCGAGGCCCCTGGGAGCTGGGCACGGGCCCCCACGCAGGCCGCCCGGGAGGGCAGAGGCTGCAGCTCAAAGGCCTCTGCCCTCGTGCTCAGCCGCAGCCCGGACGCTCCTCCAGATGCCGCGTTTCGAGAGTCCCTGCAGTGATCATTCAGGCCCCAGCCCGTTTGATACTCTGTGGACTGTTGTTTTGCTCTACACAAATCTTGTCCTTACTCCTTACTCCTCATGTGATAAATTGGGAAAGCTGAACAAATTTTTTTGGCCTGTATTCATTATTTAGAGAGTGGGGTGTCGGGGGGCGGGAGAGATACAGGGAGACACAGAATCTGAAACAGGCTCCGAGCTGTTAGCGCACAGCCTGACGCGGGTCTTGAACCTACTATGAGATTGTGACCAGAGAGGACGTTGGATGCCCAACCGACTGAGGCTCAGGTCATGATCTCACGGTTTGTGGGTTCGAGCCCCGCATCGGGCTTTGTGCTGACAGCACAGGGCCTGGAGCCTGTTTTGGATTCTGGGTCTCCCTCTCTCCCTCCCCCCACTCCTGCTGTGTTTCTCTGTCTCTGTAATAATAAACATTAAAATTTTTAAAAAAATATTTTATGTAGGCTCCATGCCCAATGCAGGCTCAAACTCATGACCCCACGCACTCCTAGTGAGGAAAGTTTCTGAGATCTAAAGACCATATATGTAAGTGAACGCAAAATCCTTCATGCAGACGTAAAGAGTTTTCAAAAATCCAGAAGCACCCATGTCTGCACGCGGCCCCTTTGGGGATGCTGCCTGGAGCCCCAGGGGACAGCAGCGTGTCTGGACAGGCCCAAAATGATACGTTCGGGGTTCGGTCGTCTTTAAAAAGCCCTGGTGGCGGCTGGGAAGAGAACAGATCAGGGAGTCGGCCCCTGACAGAGTGTGACCCAGGCCTAAGTGCGTGGGGGCGGGGCAGCAGAGGCGGAGGGACCATGGACTCAACCCCGGGAGCTGCTCTGCCCCCGTCCGCTGCGCGACAGCTTCCTGGCGGGGCCTCCACGGGAAGTTGCCTGGATACCACTCATCCTCTCATTTAAGTAACTCTCGGTGACCGCGAGGACCCTGGACACGGCGCTGATGTCCCGCCATGTGGCCACCGCCTTCCCCTGCCCTGGCGTGGACTGGCGAACTCGCTGGCTCCCCGGGGCCCGGCAGGCCACGCACCTGACTTTCCAGAGGCATGTTGTAGACCTCGGAGTCCAGCAGCATGGTGCAGGCGCTGAACGGCACCGCCTGGTTTGCGATGGTCCTCGCCGCCCGGCAGTGGACTCGCAGGATCTCCTGCTCGCAGGAGACAATGAGCTTCTCCTGCAGGAGAGGAGGCGGCTGAGCAGGCCTCGCGAGGACAGACGCCCTGCGCCCACCGCCCGCGCCCACGCCCCCACTTACCCGCTCGATGCTGTGCTGCAGGCGCAGCTTCCCCCTCACGGCCTCCTGCTGCTTGAAGAGCTCCTTCAGGGGCTCTGCCAGGGAGGGAGGGGGCGCGATCTGCAAGCGGGGGGTGGGGGAGGGGGTTGGTGAGGCTGTGAACCCGAACCTGCGCCAGGAAAACCGACCCCACCCGCTTGAAGGACTCAGCCCGGAGGCGCGCCCTCGAGAAGTCCAGGAATGCCTGGCATCTGCCAGCCCACCCGTAAGGCCTGAGCGCTTGACAGTGTGGCAAAGGGAAACTGCTTCCTTCTAGAAAGAAAGGTGAGAGCCCCAGTGGGAAATAAGTTACACAAACCACAGCGACCCCTACTGTTTTCTCTACTTTCCGAACTTTCCACGAAGGTCATGGTGCTGTTTTGAAAACCAAAACTTACACAAAAGGGGCAACCAGACACCTCACTGAACAGAAATCTCAGGCCAGAGTTTTCCGAATCAGTGACCCCAGCGGCTGGAGGCTCTCAGGCCAGACGCCCTGCGGGGCTCTAAGCTGCCCGCCCTGCGCCCCGTCAAAGTGCTGGAAGTCTGGGCCGTCCCGGGCAGCTGTGCCCCCAGTGCCCCCCATCCCTGTTCACAAGACCTGGGCGTCAGTCCTGGCTGAGCTTTCTGCCTGGGGAAGCGCCAGCTCAGACACCACCGTCCAGAACACACCATCCAGTGTGACCCTCCCGGGAGGGTCGGGGTTTGCCCTGAGACTGGCTCTGGTGCTGCAGGCCTGGGCCGTCCCCAGGAAGGTCAGGAGCTGGCTCATTCTCCTGACGGCTGTGACTGACGCCTGTTCTGGGCCTGACGGCATAAAACAGAAATCCTGGCTCTCCTTCAAGGGGGTGGGGCAGTCCAAGAAAACGAAGCAAGTCACCTGCACCTGGGATGAACAGGCAGCACCTGGGGCGGTGGCTGTGCCGTGGGCGGGCTGCTCCTGAGCGGGAAGTGGGGGGAGACAGGACAGCCCCCCAGGGGGAAGGGTGAGCAGTAAGAGAAGCAGGGACTCAGGCGGCCGGAAGGTGTTGTGCGCGGACGGGGGGGCGGGGGGTCCCTGGGCACATGATGCCCACGGGGGGTGGGGGGCCTAAGGAGGGCCTGCTGGGTGGGAAACCCTCAGGGCTCCGCGGCGACGACAAGAGAGACCTGGCCTCAGGTTGGCAACCCGGGGCCATCAGGAGCACGGAGTTACACGGGGGGCATTAAAGGGGCCGAGAGGAGACCCTCCCTGGCAGGACCAGGCCCCGAGCGGCACCAGGCCGGCCCCCGCGGGAGGTCTGCAGGAGGCAGCTACAGCACACAGACCACTGGGTGACAGTGGACGGGGCGTGGGCACCGACCCCGACCCAGGACCCAGTGGATGGAGTGCTGGGCATGCGGTGTGACCAGCCAGGCCCTGGACGAGGAGCGGACACGGGACACACCGTGAATGGCGGGGAGCCACGGGGCAGGTCTCCTGCCCTCCCCCCCGGGGCCATGGCCACCGGCCCCACCCCGGGACTCACCACGGGGATGTGCAGCTTGCTGAGCGGCTTGCCGTCCAGGAGGTAGGAGCCCGTGTAGGTGACGTACTCGGCGTAGCACTGCGGCGCCTGCGGGGTGATGTAGCAGAGGATCTTGCGCTTCTCCTCGATTTTCTTCCTGATCTGCAGGTACTCGAAGTAGGGGTTGGACCGGTCGCTGTGGTACGGCTCGATGTCGTCCAGCTTGATGGCGTCCACGATGGCAGCCAGCGTCTGCTGGATCACCTCCCGCGTCTGCTGCGTCGACGTGTTCATCTGCGGCGGCAGCTGCTGGCCGGAGCGCTGGAAGCGGCGCTTCCGCGGGTGCTGCGCCTGCGGGTCGTCCTCCTCGCAGCAGCGGCCCTTGGCGCGGGGCGCGGGCGCCGGCTCCTTCTCGGCGGGCGGCGAGCTCTGCTTGTTCTGGTTGGCCAGCATCTGGGCCCGGTTCCTCGTCATGCGCTGGGGGATCTCCTCGGCCTTGGGCGCCTTCGGGGCTTCGGCCACGGGCCTGGGCTCTGGGTCCGAAGCTTCGGGCTGGATGCTGCCCACAGGCCCCTCGAGACCGGTGCCGTCCGCCACGGGCGCCTGCGCCGGGCCATCTGCGGGGACGTCGGGCGCGCCGTGGGGCGTGGCCGTGGGGTCTTGGCCCTCGGCAGCCTCGTCTGCGCTCCCCGCGGGATGGCGCTCCGGGGGTGCGGGTGCGGGCCCCAGGCCGGAGTCCGGGTCCTCGGGGGGGGCCCGGCCCTCTGACGTGATCCCTGCCTCGACCGTGCTTCCCGACGTCGCGTCCGGCACAGGCTCCTCACTCGGCTCGGGCTCGGGCTCGGGCAGGGGCCGTGGGGCCGCCTGGCCGGGAGGCGGCGCGGGCTGCTGCTCCTCGGCAGCTGCCGCAGGGACCTCCCCACCGCTCGGGACCACAGGTGGCCCCGCGGGGGTGTTTTCTGGAGGACCGAGGGGAGTCTCTTCTACGGGCTCTGCTTCGACATCGGGAACGTCCTTAGCTTGAAGAGGAAGCTCTGGCAGAGAGAAGGGCCCCAGGTCTAAGTCGTCCTCAGGGTTGGGGAAGCCATCAGGCCAGGGCACCGGCGCCACCTGGGCGAGGGCCGGCAGCTCGTGCCCGTTCTCCAGGAAGCTCCCTTCCACGGGCGCCAGAGCCTCCACCGGAGTCACGGCGCCCAGACACGTAGGCTCCGGGGCCGCGTCAGGGGTCGCGTCAGGCAGCGGTTTGCAGTTGGTGAAAAAGGGCTCCAGCCTGGAAGGAGGGGCAAAGGGGGTGGGTTCTTCCGGGGCGGGGACGGCGGCCGGGACGGCTTCCACCACGTCGCCTTTGGCGCCCTCGAGTCCAGGCTCAGTGGCCGACAGAGGGTAGGAGTCAGGGGAGCCCGGGTAAGGGGGCTCCGTGGCGCCAAAGGGCCCTGGGGCAGCGGGGTGGAGGGCCTCGGCCGGGCAGAGGTGCTGCGGGGACTCCGGCAGGCGCTGCGGGGACTTCAGCAGGAGGTCCGGCCCCACAGGCCAGCTGACGGGGTGCTCGGGGGTGCCCCCAATCAGGCTGCAGGACAGGCCCTGCTCGGCGGCGGCCGGGTGTGCCCACTCGACGGGCTCCTCCGTGATGACCGTGCTGAAGGGGCCCTCGTCCAGCGGCTCCAGGTAGCTGGGCTCCGGGGGGATGATGGCGGCAGTGGCCTGCTGGTCCTCCGTGGCGTCCGGGGGGAGGCCCAGGTCGGGCGGCAGGGCCCCCTCCATGGACGGGGCCGACAGCTCGTCTCTGTGCGAAGCGGGGGACTTGGCGTGTAAACCAGAGAAGGCACCCTCTGGGGAGGGGGGGACGTTGACCGCAGCCGCGGGCGGGCAGTGCAGAGTGTCCGCTTTGGGGGAGGGGATGCCGTAGTCCGGGGAGTAGTACCCCGGGGACAGGCAGGCGAACTTCTCGGCAGGAGCCGGGGGCCCCGGGGCCTTGTCGTCCAGGCGCTGCCCTGGTGAGTCGTAACTGGACGAGGCGGGGACGCTCTGCTGTCTGAAGAGCTTGTCCCCAGGGCTGAACTCTTCCTCGGGCGCCCTGCGGATGTCGACGGACACCGAGCGGTACAGGCTCGTGCACAGCGGCCTCGTGGGCGTCTGGCTCGCGGTCTCTGGGACCCCGCCAGCCGCCGCAGAGAACCTGTCGAAGAAAGAGGGCGAGCAGGCGCTGGCAGACGTGCTGGACACGGGCTGGGGGTCCGAGCAGTCGAACATGAGGTCGGAGTAGTCGTCCGCGCTGCAGGACGGCGTCCTGGGCGTGTGCATGGCCTCCTCGTAGCTGGGGCACGACACCACGGCGGCGGGCGCGGGGACCCCGGTGGGCCGGCCCTGGTCCGGCCTGGGAGAGGCGGGCAGCGCCTCCTTCATGTGCGGCCCCGCCAGCCAGTCCCTGGTGTCCGGGGCGGGTCCCGGGCGCGGCTTGCCCTCGGCGGCGGGCTCCCGGGGCCTCTTGTCCCTCGGGGCTGGGTCCGGCGCCAGCGGCTTCTTGGCCGGCCCGTCGGGGCCCCTCTTGCGCGCGTCGTCCGCGGGCTTCGGCCTCTCCTTGAGCTTCGGGTCCCCGGACCTGTGGCGCATCTTCTCCATCTGCTTCATCCTCTCCTTGTGGCGCTTGTGCCGCTCCTCCACCTCCAGGTCCTTCTGGGACAGCATGCGCTCGAAGCTCGTCATCATCAGGTCCCCGTCGCCCAGAAGCTTCTCTCTGGGCCGGGCGTCCCTCTTGCCCGGGTCTCTGGGCGCTGGCGGCTTATCGTTCCCGTTGCTGACCTTGGCCGGCTCAGCCTTGTCCTTCTCTGGGTTTTCCCTGCACTTCTCCTTCGGCCTGGTCTCGCCCGGCTTGGGGCCCTCGTCCCGGGGCTTGTCTCGGAGCGCGCTCGGAGCGCCGTCCTTGTCTCTGGCCGCGGGCCTCTGCTCGTCTCTGTGGGGCCGCGGGGGCCCGTCGCCGCGCCTTTCCCGGGGCTTCTCCCGCTCCTCCCTCCACCTCCCGCGGTGCCGCTCGCGCCGCCGCCTCTCCTTGAGGGCGCCGCCGACGCCAGAGCCGCAGGGCCTCAGCTCCTTGTCCGCCTTCTTGGAGGGCTCTCTCTCGGAATCGTTTCTCTCCTTCTTCTCGGCGGCGAACAGCTCGACGGTTTTATCCGAGTCGTCTTCCGCGTCCGCCTTCGCGCCGTAAGGGACCCCGTAAGCGTCCGCGTCCGCGAAGTCCCTGTCGCAGGGGCCGGGGTCCTTCCTGCTGCCGGCGTCCCTGAGGTCCTCGCCGCGGTCCCGCCTCTCGCACCGCTCCCTCCGCACCCTGTCCCGGTCGTGGCTCTTCTTGGACGAGGACGACGAGTGCCTGTGCCTCTCCCTCTCCTTGACCTTGTCCTCCGGGGGCTCCGAGAAGGACACCTCCAGGAGGGCGCCCAGGCCTGGCTCCGGCCCGCGCTCGGGGAAGCTGTCGGAGGAGCCCTCGCTGGCCTTGTCGCGGGAGTCCTCCCGGCAGGCGTGCAGCGCCTCCTCCCCCAGCCTCTCCAGCAGCGCCCGCTCCGCCTCGGCGCCCCGCGGCGCCTTCCGCTCCCGGCCGTGCTCCCGCTCCGGCCGCTCGCGGTGCCTGCCCCGGGCCCGGTCCTCGGCCGGGGGCTTCCGCTCCACCTTCTCGGGGGGCTTGGGCCGGGCCCGCTTCTCCTGGGCGGGGTCGGCCGGCGGGCGGTCCCTCCTGTCCCGGCACCTGTCCCCGCCCTCCCTGTCCCTCCGGTCCTTGTGCCTGTCCGGGCCCTTGTCCTTCTTGTCTTTCGCCGCTTCCGGGGCCCCCCGCTCCCTCTTCTTCTCTCGGAGCTCCCGGTCCCTCTGCTTCTCCGAGAGCTGCCGGTCGGCAGGGTGCTTGCGGTGCCGGTCGGCGTCCGGGGGGCCGTCCGCCCGCGGCGTGTCCGCGGCGTCCCCGAGCCGGAGCCCGCTGGCCACAAACTCGTCCTTCTCGTCCTCGCTTTCGTCTGTGAAGATGTCGGCGATGTACCAGCTCTTCTC
Source organism: Proteles cristata cristata (assembly GCA_017311185.1). Classification (NCBI taxonomy): domain Eukaryota; kingdom Metazoa; phylum Chordata; class Mammalia; order Carnivora; family Hyaenidae; genus Proteles; species Proteles cristata. The sequence continues at coordinate 192,988 of JAESUZ010003574.1, read as the reverse complement.
CTTCCCCTTCTTCTCATCCTTTCTCTCGGGCAGGTCGTCCGGGGGCGGCCCTGGGACGCCCCTGTCCCGCCTCTCCTTCGCCGGGTCGGGGGGGGCCTTCCGCTCCCTGTCCTTATGCTTCTCCTTGGGGTCCTTCTTGTCCTTAGAGCACCTGTCCGGGTCCTTGTCCCTCTGGCTTTTCTCCGGGACGGCCTTGTCGCAGGACTTGTCCCTGTGCTTCTCCAGCTTGCCCCTCTCCCTCCGCTCCCTGTCCCTCGCCGCGTGCAGCCTCTCCCAGGGCTCGGGGCCCTTCCCGAGGTCGCAGTCGGGCCTGTCCCTGAGGCCGGCCTCGCCGCCCGGCTCCTTCGGCTCCTCGGGCCTGGGCCTGCCGTCCTTGCGCTCCTTGGCGGCCTCGAGGGGGTCCCTGCGGTCCCGCCCGCCCTCGGCAGACTCCCTCCGCTTTTTGTCCCTGTCGGGGAGGCAGCCGGGGACTCCCCTCTGCTTGTCCACCTGCTCCCGCCTCCTGTCGGAGCCTCTGTCCAGGCCGTCCCGCTCCTTCCTCCGGAAGCAGGCGTCCCTGTCGCCGCGCCGGTCCCCGTACTCGCGCTTCTCGCGGCCCCTGTTCTCCCGCTTCTTCTCCTTGCTGTCTTCCCGCACGGTTTCCAGGATCAGTCTGGCCACGGGGTCACTTTTGACGTCCCTGTAGTCCGTCACCGGAGAGTCCCAACTGTCGTCCCCCTTGAAATCGAAGGAGGAGTCGGACAAGTCCGAGAACCACCGATCCTGCTGGTCGTCGGAAAGGCTGGATTTGGTGTCCTCGTTCTCCAGAAACTGGCTCTTGTTACAATACTCGTCGAAAGCGGAGGAGTCCTCCCTGTAAACTCTCTCTTTTTTCAGTTTCTCTTTGTCTTCTCTGAAAGGCTTGTCCTTGTCCTTCGGGACCCTGTCCTCCTTACAGTCGCTCTTCTTCTCTAGCTTCGTGGCCCTGTCTTTGGACTTTTTCTTTCTCTCCTCTTTGTAGAGCCTCAGTCTTTCCTCTTTGGGGGATTTTTCCTTCACCAGTTTCTCTTTCTCTGCTTTATTCGTGCGGTCCTTCTCTTCGCGGAAAGACCTGCTCCCGTCTTTGATTCTCTTCAGTGATTTGTCATCTTTGGAGACCTTGAGCACCTCCTCTCTGAAGAGCCACTCCCTGTCTTCCGCTTTCACCTTGCTGAGCCGCTCCTCCTTCCTGAAGTGCTCCCTGTCGTGCTTCAAGGCCTTCGTCTTGCTCTCGCCGGCCACGTCGCCGTCCACAAGGATGGCCTTCTCCGACCGCTGCTTGGAGTCCTCGTACTCGTAAGTGAAACTTCTCAGTTTGAGTTCCTGACCGACGGAGCACAGCCCCTTCTCCTTGTTTTTGTGTTTGTGTTTTGTTTTATGTTTCTTGACGACCTTCCCCTCCTTGTCCAGCTTGGGGACAGCGCCGTCCACACTGGCGTGGAAAGAGTTCTTCTTCTCCGGCAGTGCGCTCTGCGGGCCGCCCCGCTTCCTGTGCTCCTGCTTCTTCCTCACAGGCTTCAGCGACTCCACGCTGGAGCCCTCGGAGGAGCAGTCAGACTCGCTCGTCAGTCTCGTCCTCGTGGAGTCTGACAAAGAGCTGACCTCGGACCAGGTGGGAGAAGAGATGCTCTTCCAGTTGTCCGTCCGCCAGTGCTTGGCGTGCGGGTCTGCGTGGCCGGGGTTATGCTTCTGGGCGGCGGAGCTCCCGTGAGACGAGGTGGAGGAGGCGGACAGAGAGCTGAACAGGGCCGGGTCCTTGAGCACCAGAGGGGACTGCTTGAGGCAGCCGGAGCTGCCCACGGAGTCCCCGTCGTCCTCCCCGCTCCCCGAGGACTCGCTCTCGGACTCGGAGGAGCAAAACTTGTCATTTCTCTTCCCAAACCGCACTTCTTTGCCTTTCGTCTCCTTCTTTCGCTTCTTCTTCACTTTATTTTTCTCCTTCTGCTGCTTGGAACCGGAAGGTTCCCGTGTTTTGCTGCTGGGCAGTATCGCGTGTGCCGAGAGCCTCAGCTTCTCTGCTGTCCCCACGGCGACACCCACGTCCTCCTCGTCTGACGTGTCCGACAGGATGCGATGAGCCACTTTCTTTGGTGCAATCGTGTTATTTTTAGTGTAACTTTTCACTTCCATTTTGGGTATAGAAATAAAACTATTTGACTTGGTTTCTTTTCTGTAATCCTTTTTCAGTAAGTGTTTGTCGTCCACGGGAGGGACTCGGTCCTGCTCATCATCCTCGTCAAACTCGTACTCGTCCTTGACGGGGGTCACAGTTTTCTGGGGCTCTGGATTTTTAGCCTTGTGCTTCAGGCCTTTTTCAAACTCAGAGTCTGTGTTATTGCCATCAACTGAACTTGAAGGTGCAAACGACGGGGCGTCTTCCTCCTCTGAGCTCTCTGCTGGGAACAGGGAGGAAGAGGTCAGAGGCAGATTCATAACAAGCCACTGAACACGCACGGGGACAGTGATCAGCAGACGATGCTTGGGCTGCCTCCGGGTGGGGAGGGGAGGAGAGGCCGCTCTTCGCCCCATATAGGTGAATCGGAGGCCAGCCACAGGCAGGAGGGAGTGAGAGAGAAGTCTGTGTGAGGGCGGGGCCGGCGGCCAAGGAGACCCTGGGGGTGGGGTCCCGGCAGTCCAGAAGCTCCCCCACCCCAGCCGGCACCCAGGGTGCGGCTCTCGGCCACTGACCGGTCGAGCTCTCCTCGCTGGACGTGTAGGTCCCCTTGCCCAACAGGAGATTCACCATGGTCGGGGAGTTGGCCACCTTCAGCGGGGTCTCGCCTTTTCTGTTGCTTTGTTGAGGGTTCCCGCCATAGCGTAACAACAGCTTCACCACCTACAACACAGCAACCGGTGCGTCAGGGGCTTCCTGAGAAGCACGGGGTGTGCCTCCGGGCCTGTACTACTGCACTTAGCCCCTTCCTAGAGTCCTGCGCTCAACCAGAGAACAGCCCCTGCCACCCCGGCCAAGGGCCGCAAGCCACGCACACAGGCACAGCCCCTGGGGTGGGGGGGGAGGGGGTCTCCGAGCCCTCCCCCAGCCCAATCGCGCCACCACAGGGAGGAGGTCTGCGCTCCTATGGAAAGTCCTCCCCCGGCGGTGGGCTGACTACGGCCCCACGATCTCCCGCCGGTGATGAGCTGCCGGCCGGCAGGGCCCAGCGGGCGTGGACGGAAGGGCTCCGGAGCTCTGGCGGGGAGCAGGGGGTGACAGAATAGAGGCAACAAAGACTGAGCTGCTTGCAAGTTAGGTTTATTTTGTGTTCTCGTTTATCTTAGAAAATAAGATCGCCTCTTCCGTGCTCTGTTCGACATGGTGAGGGTGGTCCTGGGAGTGACGACACGCGCCAGGGGACCCGTCAGCAGCTCTGCTCAGCTGTCTACAGCCAGCCAGTGCGCCTCGCACGCCCGGGGTGGCTGGCTCGCCGCCATCTCAGCCCCAGTCCGGGCGCTGTGGCCTTGAAACAATCCTCACGCAGGAAAACCCCACCGTTCACGTGCCCGTCCCGCTCAGGATGCCGTGGCCTCCCCTGGTCGGGACCCCGCTTCCTGGGCACGGGTTTCTCTCTGCTGCTCTAGCAAATCCCCGGCCCCTCCATCCCGCCAGAACTGAAACTGATCTCACTGACCCTACAGATGTGTGGCGTCAGCTCCTTCCTTTCTGTGTGCATGGGATCCCCTGCAGTGGTGGGACTGGCGCGGTGTCCCTGCCGTCTGCCTGCTGAAGGCTGTGCCAACTGCTGGCAGCTACCATGTCCCTGGGGCCCTTGTGCTAAGGCTGGCGATGCGGGGGGTGGGGGCGCCCGCACGTCTCCTCCCTCCTGGGAAAGGCTTTCTGCTACTCACACCCCCAAGGCCACCGGCCCCGTGGGGATGATCCAGGGCCACCACTGCATGATCCTTCGCTCCCTCCCATCTGTCAAGTCCCCTTACCACGTGAGGTTACATGTTCCCAATCCCAGGATCAGGATCAGGAGGGGTCTCTCCGGGGGCCACCACCCTGCACCCCTCCCCACTTTCCACGGTCTATTCTGTACAATACTTTTACGATACAATTACAGAAGCACAGGGATTCAGAGGATGACCCGGTCCTCCCCATGCGGTGGGCTGCCAGCTCAGTGCCAGGCTCATGTCATCAATACCCCTCCCCCTTAGTGGGTCCCAGGCATTTCATACTTCCCAGTATTTCTCTAAAAGGACCCTTAAGAACACAAAAAACCCACGATGCCTTTATCCTATCTAAGGAGCTAACCAAGAGCCCTAACATAAAGCACAGAATCTGTGTCCAGACTCGTCCAGTCACCCGGGGCATCTTCTCATTCATACCCCGCCCCCCCACCCTGTGGTGACTCGTCATCTTTTGACTGCTCACCACACGCTCCACGCTGCTGGCTAGCTCCCTGGCACCTGCCCAAGGAGACCGGGCAGGGCAGCTACCGGGAGCGTCAGGTGTGCTCTGGTCTACGGGCACGGTGCTCGCCAGGCCCCACTGTCCTGGGCGTGGCGTCTCTGGCCAGGGCCTCTTCACGAAGGCCTGGAAACGACCACGGCGAGAGCCTCGCCATCTCTGCGCGTCTCCTGCTCCAGTCCTGGGGGCGGCCGCTTCCCCGGGGCCCAGACCTCTCAGGGAGGACGTGCACTGGGGTCACTGCCCCTGGGCTGGTTACAAGGGTCCTCCAGCGTCCTAGCCACACCCTTCTCAGCATCCCATCCACAGCAGACCGCACAGGGACGAGGACAGGGCCAGCAGCAGCCCCTGAACCCACCCCACCCCATGGGCATGATCACCCACCTACTAAAACCCAGCCACACTGGCACGGCCAGAGCAGGGCCCTGCCATGGGGAGAAGGAGGCCACCCAGGTGCTGCCCAGGGTGAGCACGGGGGGCAAACGTGCAGGATGGTGGGGGCGGCGGGACGGGGAGGAAATGATGTCCGCGTCGGCCGGCAGGCCCAGCAGGGGTGGGCGGGGAGGCGCCCACCTTGTAGTGCCCATTGTTGGCAGCGTCGTGCAGGGGGGTGTCGTCGTCCAGGCCCTTGGTGTTCACCTCTGCGCCCGCGGCCAGCAGCTGCTTGGCGACGTCGTAGTAGCCGCGGTTACATGCCTCGTGCAGCGCCGTCCAGCCTGGAAACAGACACTTAGGACCTGTGTTATTTAATCCTCAAGAATTTAATCCTGTGCCCGGGCAGCACCCTGCACGGAAGGGACGGAAGGGCTATGGGCCCAGGACGCCCTGAGCGGCCTTTACGGGGACTCCTCGTCTGCAGCTTGCTAACCTTCCAGATTAACCGTCTATGAGGCGTAATCTGGGGCAGAGGACTCGTCACGGGTGGCAGCCTCAATCCAACGCATGTGGCCACACGCGGGGGAGGGTGCAGGGAGGGAGGCGGGGAGGGTGTGGCGGGGCTTGTCACCAAGGTCGCAGGTTTGGAAATGTGCCCTCTGTGCAGCACGCGGCTGAGGCCACGCGGGGACGCCTCCTCCGGCGGCCGTTTCCGCTAGAGCCTCGACATGGCCACCAATGTCAGTGTGCAAACAGGGCCACCCCTGTGGACACAAATTCTGGTGCTTTGGAAAATACTGATTTAGAAAACTGTTGTTTTTTTTTTTTTTAAAGGTGCTAAATAAATTAGGTGTGGGTCAGAAGCCCCACCGCCTAGGGCAGTGGGAAAAGGCTCACGCCCCCTGCACACTCAGGACAAGCAGCTGTGGGCCCCGTTCTGTGCACAGCAGGCGGTAGCTACTCCGCCGTGGCCACGGGGCCTCAGAGCAGATAAGAGCTTGGCCGTCTCTGGCCAGGGGAGCGACGCCTGCTTCTGCTCAAACGCAAGGCCCGTCTTGGGGAGACGTTTCTTCTCTGGGAGGTGGCGCGGTCCCTGGACTGACGGACACAGCGGCAGGGCCACCTCTCCCTGAACACGCCAAGGGTGTGACTCCTCTTGCACGGAACTGGGGTCTACACAACATGGCGGGGTGGCATCTACAAATTCCCCAGTTCTCTTAAAAATAGTAAGAGACAAGAAATCCACCTTATTCTGAAATACTTCCCAAAACACCAATCCCTCCTCCTCAGTAGGAATAACACTTGACCCAGGTCTGAGTGTGAGGTCTGCCCCACCCCCAACTCCCGTGTGCAAATTCCCGGGCGGGGGGTCCTTGGGATGGGGGTTACGGGGGACACCGCCCGCCCGCCCGCCCACCCACGCTCACCTGCGAAGTCTTTGACGTTGACGTCCGCGCCCTCGCCGATGAGCTCCTTGATGCGCCGGGCGTCCCCCCGGATGGCTGCACGGTGCAGACGGGTCTCTCCACGCTCATTCCGCTTGTTCACTTTGTCTTTGGTTTTCGAGGCGGAGTTAGGCGTCCCCTTCTGACACACTGTCGACTGGGAGGGGTGCTTTGGTGTGGTGTCTACTGCAGGCCGAGGAGAGGACAGGCAGGGCGTCACTGGGCATGTCTCGGGTTAGAGAAGCTGCCTCCTCGAGGGACAGGGCGGCTCACCTGGGCTGTTGGCGGACTCCTCGGCAGTCATCTGCATGAGGAGGGCCACCTGCTGGCGCTCGGAGAGGGGGTAGCCGGCCCGGATCCCAGACAGCCCCATGCCGAACAGCAGCCCGGCCTTCCGGGTGACAGGCTCCTTCTTAATCCTCTTCCGCTCAGGACCCTGCTTCTCTGCGAGGTGGTGGAGGAGACAGGGGGACAGTTCATGCCACGCGGTCCTCGGAACCCGCAGCCTGACCTGGCATCGCGGAGCCCCCGCCTCCCGCCTCACAGCTCACGGGGAACGGGCAAGGACAGAGGTGGCAGCACCGAGCTGCCCGTCGTCACCTCCGGCGGCAACAGAGAAGTCCGACACCGCGTCATCGGCCAGTGGGGCCTGCCCCGCCTCGGCCCCCACCGACCGGCCGCTCCTCTCAGGTGCCTCCCCAGACCGGCCGCCGGACGCCAGGCGGTGGGACGGCCCCTCACCGGGGTCCTGACTCACACAGGACAGGTCTCCGCCTATTAAATACATGTGTCCACACTCTGATTCCTCCTTCCCCGTCCCGCCTCCAAACAGTGCAGATATAAATGGCAAACACAGTTTAGAAATACATAAATAGATCAAGGCCGACTTGTCAGTACTGTACCTTTCTTCTTGCTTCTAGGGACCTCCATCTCATGCCATGGCCCTTCGAGGAGCGACCCAGCCTTGCAGTACCACGACATGGACTGAGCTGGAGGCATCTAAAGGCATCAACACAGAGCACTAACCAGACACGATGGAACAGCCCAGCCGTTCCGTCTCCGCCTCCTCGGAACGCACACATCCTCCACTTGTCTGACCCATTACAGAACTCCCTGCCGGCCCTGAACACAGACACACCATGTGGTTTCTTCTGGAAGAGGCAGGGGGAAGGGACAGAAAACACCCCCCAGACTCCGTGAACCAGGAGCCAAAGCTCGCTTTCCTCCTTGACCCTCGGGCCCCTCCTGCTGGGGATTTCGGGGTCCACTGGGCGCCTGGAGCCCTCCCTGCACTGCCCCGTGCGTGCTGCGTGGGGCCCTGGTGTGGGGGCCGGGCTGTTTATGGGATGTTCTAGGTCACAGGGTGCAAACTGCAGCCAGGGAAGGGGGGTCGCCGTGGGAGACTTGGGGCCCTGAGACTCTTCTCTGGGTGGTGGTGTGTGTGGGGTCTCCTGCCCTCCACTCTGTGCATCGGAGAGGCCCCTCCAGGCCATCAGCTTGCTCGCTGGCTCGGGTCTGCCCTGGGGAGGTGGATGCCGTCTGGGAAAGGTAGATGGGACAGGCTCATGGGCACCCTGCCTGCCTGACTCCAGGATGACACCCCCAGCCCCACAGATGCATCATTTTCCATTTTCTCAAGAAGAGCTTTCTGTGAGCTTCTTCCTTAGAAAGTACTGCATCGGCCCTTTCCGAAGCTACGGCCGTGACTCGCTGCAACACAGGTTCTCAGGCACCCGGCAACCATCAGCCTCAACCAGCCCATCAGGCACAGGCCCAAGAAAGCAAGTAAGTTCCAGAACGCTCCTCATCAGTAACCAAGGGCCCCAGCTCATCCACCCCATCCTGTACTACCTACAAGGTGGCAGAGGCAGGGGTGAGGCTAGTGGCCTCCTTGAAGCCTCTGCACAGGGTGAGAAACCTCCCAGCAGCAGCCTGCCCACGGCCCCTCAAGGTGCTGCACTTTCAGTCACTCGGGGCCACAGAGCCTGAACCTGGGCATTTGGTTTAAAAGTTCTAACAGGGCAGAGTTTTCCCCAGCCCGTCTCTCCCCTTCCCTACGGTGACCGCTCTGCCCTGCACTGCTCCTCTGCACATCCTGATGGACGAACAATGACAGAAACAAGGCCTGTGCCCCCAGGCCGACCTCCGGCTCTGCGGCAAGGACAGGGGTGGAACCCTCAGACGCCCCGCCAGCTCCATGTTTCCAGCACAGGCCCTGGTGCGGGGCAAGAGGAGTCCGCACCCAAGTCCCACCCCGTCTCCTGGGAATTACCGCTCAAACCAGAGCCCCCAGCCTCTCAAGCCCCCTGCCACCTCCCCCAGGGCGGTGGAGACAGGAAGCCCACCGAGGAGAGAGACAGCAGAGCTCGGAGAAACATGTGCGGGACCGAGGGTTCCTGCTCTCCGGGGCTGGCCCAGGGCCGTGCAGGGCTGCGTGTAGGCGGGGTGTCCTCAGGACAGACGCCCATGACTCTGAGGGGCCAGAGGGAGTGGGCACGGGTGCACTGCCGTCACGGTCTTCAAGTGACAACACAGGAAGCAGAGATCCTGGAGATGGGGGGAGGGCCTGCAGCACCGCGCCAGGCCCCGGTCTCAGGAAGAGGCCCTAGGCCCCACCGGGCCCCCTCCCCTCTGTGGCCAGGAGCCCGGGATGAGGCTGGACGACGCTCAGGGACGTGGAAGGTACTGACGCTCCTTCCTGGGGGGAAGAGGCCTTGCACAGCCCACCTTCCCGCACGGGTCCCCCGAGGCGTGAACAGGACATCTCCCGCGTCTCCCCACAGGGAAAACCCGATACAATCGCATCTCCTAAGACGCAGCGCCTCCCAGGACCCAGGGGGCCCGAGTCCAGCCAGGCTGCGTGTGGCCTCGGGTGCAGGGAGCCCAGGGACATGGTCAGTCCTCTTCCCAGCTGCTGCTCTGCCTGGGACGCGGCATCCACAACAGGGCGGGGGACGGCTGCACAGCCTACTTTTGCACCCCTGGCCCCAGCCTGGGGCCCCCACTTGCCAGAAGAGGAGCCAGGACCCAGAGTGGCCCCTCAGGACCTCTCAGGACAGCCTGAGAGCCGCTCTGGCGCCCTGCTAGGCACGGGCAGGAACGCCCAGCGGCCCGTGCCAGGCTGTGGCGCAGGGGGAGCCTGGTGGGTTGAGGTGGCCTGTGGCCCGGACACGCCCCTGGGGGCTCCGAGGGCTCTGTGGACACCCAGGGAAGCGGCCCACTGCCCCGGACCCAGGAGCTGGAGCAGGGCTGGAGCCTCCCCGCCCCAGCGGTGCCGTCACCCAGCCGTGGTCCTGGCACTCCCGCTGGGGCTGGTGGGAGATGATGGTTTCACACGAGCCTAGACGGTCCCGGTGCGTCACCGCCAGGAAAAAACGCTGATGTGACACCACCTGGGATTCCTATGGCGCGAGGTCACTGTGGTCTGTGTCGTCAGTGCCAGGCCATGTCATCGCAGCACCCCAGTTGGCGGATGCAGGGATCCCCACTCCCTACAGCCCATGCCACCAACCCGGGCCTTCCGGAACACACTCCCTCCACACACCACCACAGTTGGCGGGCATGGGCCGTAGAGACCACTGCTCCGACTCCACTTCCTACCGCTGCGTCTCCCTCCCCAGCAGAACATGGAGGGCGCCCCAGCGGGTCTGGCACAAGGAAGCTACTGGAAGTGAGCGGGCGTGCCTCCTGCCTCTGCCACCTGGTCAGCATGTGCTGACGCGCGCACCCGCCCGTGTCCTGCCCGAGGCGCGATCACCCTGAGGCCCAAGGACCCCGTCTCACGAAGGCAGGTCTGCTTCTCCTCCACACCCTGAACCTCTTTCCTGTTTCCACTTCCTCTCTCCGTACCTCAGCGCGGGCAGTTCCCTTGCTTCTAACTTGCAAGCCACACACTTGCTCTAATGAGCTATGTAATCTGCCCACTGAATTTGTAATTTCGTTAGTAATTTTCACTGCCGTGTATTCCATTTTATACTTTTAAAACTCTACGTGGTATTTTCTGCCAGTGCCCGGTTGCTTACTCGTGGTTTCAGTTTCTCCTTTACATCGCTCCACTGATCCACGCTTTATATCCAGTCATCCCCACAAAAGGTGCCCGGGGCTGGTTCCTCGCAGGATGGCGCTCTTCCTCGTGGGACGTGGTTCTGACCCGGCACCAGTATTTGTCTGAATTCTGGGGCTGGGACGCCACACGCAAGTCCGTGTCTCCGGAGAGGACTGGCTTTTGCTCGGGTCTGGGACCAGGTGGCGCGCGTTTCTGGGATCGCTCTCAAAGCCCCTCGCCCCAGGTGGGCACCAGATGGAGGAGACAGAGGGCTCTGGTGCAGGGACGGTGACTTCCACCCTGAGGCGTCCCTCCCTGATGTGGCTCTCAGGGGCCTGTCCACTGTGGTCCCGAGGGACCAGCGGCCGACTCCTACTATCCTCAGCCCCCAGGGCCCCAGAGTGCTCACAACCAGTCTTTCGTTTGGTCATCACTCACCACCTCTGACTTCTGGGCTGTTCTAGAAGCGAGCTTTTTCAGGAGACACAGTCCAGCACCCAGCCCAAGGGAAACCTCTGACTCGTACATCCCACCCTAAAACCATACGATGTCAACGCTGCTCGGCCCCCACTCCACAGGAGGGCACCTGGTGGTGAGGCTGTGGGATCGCAGAGCTCCCCAAGATACCAGGGGGAGCTCCGGGAAAGCCGATGGCAGGTGGGGTGCTAGGGGGTGCCCCTGCACCCACGCCAACACAGGGCCCGATGCCGGTGCTCACAGGCCTGGAAGAAGCACTTCCGCTGGGACAGCGCCTATGCTGGAGAGGACCTGCGTCAGGCAAGGAGCCGCACGGAGTGCGTCTCTGTCCAGCTGCACACTCGGGTTCTCCAAGTGCTGCAAGACCAGGACCCAAGGTTCCCCCAAACCTGCACAGGGGGCGCTTCAGTTATGCCTTGCTTTTCCTTCCATTTTCCTGATTTACATCCACTTCTTTATTACCACCACTGGTCACCAAGACAGAGGGGATCTTCAGCAAGCCCCTGACTTCTCTGGTCTTGGTCTCCTGTGTCCAAAAAGGGAGGGGCTGGGGTCCGTCTCTGATGTCTGCTTCTGCAGCGCAGGCGGGGTGCTCCCAGGTCATGGGCTGGGTGCCCTCTGCTTGAGGGGCACCGCAGTCCCCATCCACAGATGCTTGGAAATTCAGTGAGGGCCGTCACGGCCATGAGGAGGAAGCCAGGGTATGAGAAAGTGACACTGGCATATACGCCCCTCCCCACAACACAACCTGACAACCACTGGCCCCCTTTCACGGCACCAAAGCATGGTGAGGACTTTTATTGTTTTATTTTTTTAAATTAATTTTTTAATTTATTTCTGAGAGAGAGAGAGAGAGAGAGAGAGAGAGAGAGAGAGAGACAGCGTGAGCAGGGGAGGGTCAGAGAGAGAGGGAGTCACAGACTGAAACAGGCTCCAGGCTCTGAGCTGTCGGCACAGAGCCCGATGCGGGACTCGAACCCACGAACTGGGAGATCATGACCTGAGCCGAAGTCGGATGTTTAACTGACTGAGCCACCCAGGCGCCCCGGTGAGGACTTTTAGAAATAGAGCAAAATAAATCAATCCACCCCCGCAGCAACGTGTGACCCGTGCATCAGTCGTGCTGGTCCTGAGCCTGGCAGCACCAGGCTCTGGCCACCCCTCGGCCCCTGGCCCAGCCCCTGGGAGCACCATAAGGTGGGGTGGTCAGATCGCAACCCAGGCTCCTCCTGAGAGGGCTCTGGAAGGTGCAGCCGGCTCCCCTGGACTGTGCCCCGCCGTTCGTCAGCCACGTCCTGGGAGTCATCCCTGTGAGTCACAGAACCCAACGTGGTTGTGAGGGCCTGGCTCCCCTACGCTGTGTGGACAGCAGGGGCCCTGAGAAGGCCACAGTCCCACAGATTCCCACCCATTCTGCAAATGGGGGACATCAGGCATTTTAAGTATAAACAGCCTTCCTTGGCCAGTCTACACTCCCCTCTGTACAGGAAGAAACTGCTCAAGTTTAGGGAGGGAAATGACGGAGCCACGGTGTCACTGTGGTGGCACATGCCCTCTGCAGCCAGAGGCTCCCCCACAGTTCAGCCTCGACCACGGGCAGCACCTGGGGTGAGTAGGCGAGTGGAGGCGCTCTTCACGGTCATGTCCGGGCCGCCTCCAGCGCACTGCAGGGCACGACGTCGACACCAGCGGGGCAGCCAGAGTCTTTCAGGGGAGACAGGGACAGTCCCAGGGGAGAAGTCCCAACGGCCACTGCTTCCAATCTTACAGAGCTAGGGTGGCCGTGGTTTCAGTCGGTACATGAGTGTCCCCGGACCCCTGGCCCAGAGGGCATTAGTAGGTCGCCTGTCAGCACTGCTGAATAAACATCCAGATACTGGACACAAAAGTCTTTTTCACAAGACAGACGCAAAATAAAACCTTAATTTTTCAGTACTCCGAAGAAACACTCAGGTACTTAGAACGGGCAGCTGCCACCTCCTGATGCTTCTGACAGGACAGTGCTCTGAAGGGGGGGAGGGGGAGTCCGTGTGGCCTCTGGGGACGGGCAGGGCCCACCCTGGTGGCTTCGGGAAGGACGTGGCAGGACTTACGTTCACACTAAGGGATGGAAATCTGCACGAGGGCATGAGGCTTCCGCAGAAGCCTGAGGAGGGTGGGTGGGCACGTAAACCAACCTAAATGTTTGTTGACGGATTTTTCTTTAAGTTGAGGGGAAAGTTAATCATATACGAAGTAGACAGATTAATGTAATGTGAAGCAAGTGCAGACATGATAGAATTCCATCACAAACACCGTGAGTGTTGAGGGCTGGGCAGGCTTCAGGCCACCTGCCTGGGAGAGGCCACCCTGTGAGGCCTCCGCCTCCTTCCTCGGCGGCGCTGGGAGGAACAGTCTCTGAGCTTCTTTTTCCTAGAAGACACCAGGCCTACTTTGGGCGAGCGTACACGGCCCGCCCTCCTGCGCCCAGACAGACCTGGCTCTGGAAAGATGGTCTGTCCAGGGAGCCTGTGGGCAGCTCAAGTGACAAGCCCCCTGTGGTGCCCTGGCTCAGATCAGCTCGGGTGCAGAGGGCATCCAGCTTCCACCACAGACGAGCTTTACTCTTCTTGGCAGGCAGCCCCCAGGCCTGACTAAGCACTGTGGAGGCCACCTCCTGGGGGTTGAGGACACAGGACAGTGTTCTCCGGCGGCTCAGTGGTCCCTAGCAGGGGGCTCATCAGCCTCTTCTTCCCACTTGGGGAGCGCAGCTGAGGAAACTATGTCGCTCAGAACCCCGAGTTCTGGAGCCTTGGGCCGCATTCCTCTCTCGGTGGGCGCAGGGCCGCATCTTCCCAGCAGAGGGCGCTGGAGGGACACGGCACGAGCAGGGGCTGGGCAGGGTGGGGACACGGGGGACCTGGAGCAGACCCCGCCTGGCCCCAATCCCTGTCAGTCACTCAGCAGAGTTCGCTCCTCCACTCTGTCCCTGCATGGCTTCTGCCCCCTGACTCGGTGGGGGCGGCCCCTGGCCAGTGTGCGTCTCAGAGTCGGCGCCCAGCTCAGGTGCTCTGCTCGCCAGAGATGCAGACGGCAGCGTAGCCTCCCCGGCGGGCGGCTTCCCAATGTGTGCATGACGGGATGCACACAGATTCGGGTGTGAGATTTCAGGCTCCTGATACAAGGCCTGCACCACACACCCGCAGGAGAATCCTCTTTCTGGAAAAGCCAGCTTTGTCACCCCTAACAAGCAGGTGTGGACGATGTAAAATTGGCCCCAAAGCGACAATAACAATAGGAGGGCAAATACTGTATTTCACATGTATTTAGATTTTTGTAACATAGTCCTTGGCTAGAAAATTCTGTTTACAAAATGTTCTTCACTTTTTCTCTCCCTAACAGGAACTCCCTCTCTGCCTTCACCTGGACCCACAACTCACAGAGAAAAAATGCAAGCACTCCCTGCATGCCCCAAGAATCTCACAGACACCCCAGAGATCCCAGGTGGGTTCAATGAACCTGCCTGGCAGCCTCTTGCTGAAATGCTAGCCAGCAACAGATGTATCCAGAAGGCCTGCTGGCAGCGCACGAAGCCGAAAAGCCAACGTCACGATCAAGTGGGAAGCGCGAAGAAATCCTACCGAGCAGAGCAGAGTGGGCAGTGCCAGGGCCCGTGCCTACCCAGCGTACTTCCCCAGCACGCAGCCCTCACACTATCTCCCCGGCTCCCTGCAAGGCTGCTGGGCACTTACAGAACACCCCAGAGGCCAGACACCACTCTCACCCCCTCACCATCCAGACAGCTAATGACCAAACAGAACCAAGACCCCAAAACCGAGACTGGTATTGGCACTGAAAACGAGAGGGACAACCCCCGCACTGCTCTGATGGCCTGATTTCCTCTGGACCGAAAGCCTGAGCCGCAGCCATGTCCGTGCACCCCTCTGTTCTGGCCGGAGCCCAGGGCATCCGTGTGAATCCATGGGCCCTGCCCTGTCCCTGCTGTGCGGCTCAGCTACAGGGGCTGGGGGCGATGTTGAACCCTCCTGAAGGATCCCTGGGGGCTCGGAACCTTCCTCAGTATCCTAGTCGGCAAAACCAAGCCCACTTCTCTGGCTTTTAAATGACTGGACATGTGCTCGGGGAGCACTTACAAAGGAGGACGTGGGGGAGAGACCTGTGACCCCATGAATAAAAGCCATGGCACAGATGCACATTTCCAGGCTGTTCCCTCTGCCATTTCTCCCCACTCTCTAGCCTGTTCATCTTGTCTCAGGGCCTGACACAGACCATCACACACAGGAAGCCCCGTCCGCGCCCCTTCCGGCCGGGGCCCCTCTCTGCGTCCTGTGGCTGGATTCACCAAGGTTCCATGGCCCTCTGGATGTTGTGTGCCCCTCTCACCCCTGCCTGTGACTGGTTCACATGTCTACAGGGCAGTCAGATAGCTAGCAGGCAGGGCAGGCCTGAGCAAGAAGGTCAAGAGGCAGAGGGAGCTCGGGCTGGCAGGAGAAGGCGTGGGCCCATGAGCAGCTCAAGATGGCGTCAACTTTAGAGTGCATGTGCCCAGTGTCATTAGCCCCCCGACGCACACATACAGAGACACGCATGCATGCCCATGTGCAGACACATGCACACATATGCAGGCCCGTGTTCATGCATGCACACACACGCACACACACGCACGCAGCCCCGCCCTGTGCCCCAGGACCCGCCACACCCGCAGAACACTGCACTGGCTCTGGCTCCCCCTTAGTGCTCCCTCTGGCTTCTATTTCCAACAACTGGGTTTAATTTGTGTGCTTCTGGAGCCCTAAGGGAAAACACACTTATCCTCCAACACAGGACTTTCAGGGGACTGGATAGAGCAAGGGGACCCAGGAACCTCGGGGGAGAGAGGCCACGCCCAAGGCCACAGCTGGGCACATGCCGGGAGTCTCACTGGGGGGAGCGGTCCTGCCTGGCACTCCTGGGCGGGGATCCCCGAGTGTGAACCTTTGCTATCAGCACTGAGTCACCCCGGACATCAAGAACAGGGAAGATGTCCTTACAGCTCGCTCTGGACCTCACCCCAGCCCCAGCACAACTCCTCGGAGAGTCCTGGTGCAAAGCCGAGAGGTGCAGAGAAGCTGGGGGGCACCTGTCTTGGGGGCCCATCCCAGACAGGGACCAGTGTCAGGAGACGCCTGAGGGAGGGATGTCACAGACACTTTCTGTGGAAGAGAAGAGTCAGGCGGGGTGGTCAGCAGGGAGGGAGGGCGGCGCCTGTACCTGTGTCCGAGTCCTTCTGCTCTCCATTGGCCCCCACGGTGAAGGGCAGCCTCCGTTTGCTTGCTCGCTCCCTCACCTCCTTCCCTCCATCACTGCGGTCCAGCTTTGGGGTCTTGGTCAGAGAAACTTTATCTTTATCCTAGAAAAGAAAGTGACACTTTCAGAAGGCTTCATTCCCAAATTAAGTTTTCAGAGTCCTCACGTCTACTACCATTTCTATTCACATCCCCAGTAAAGCAAATCTCATATGTGGACAATTAGCAGCCTCTCCCGCCAGCCAGGCTCGCATGGGCGCACCCGGCCTCCTCCACCTTCCTCTGGCCCCAGACAGGCCCCCTTCCCCTGCCGACAGGGGAGCAGAGAGACACAAGCTGTCTCCGACGCGGCTTTCCCAGGGAGGGACTCAGCGAGGAAAACAAGAGCCGGCCTTGAAAAGGGAATGTTGGCAGCGGAGTCCTGTCTTCCGCTCTGAACTCCTCCGCCCGCAGGGCCTCCCGAGATGCTGTGCTCCCCCCTTTCTGGAAGGGGCCTGCCTGACACCACCGGTGGTTCTCCGGGACAGACCCTGCAGGCCACACCCCTGTGGCGGGGGGCATACCGCCATCCCCTCCTTCCTACTGCAGTCTCGGGGTGGTTTTCCTGCAGAGTGAGGCTCGCGAAGCCCACATCCCAGGGCCACCCTCACCAGGGTGCCTGCCCCGGAGCTGCCATCCTCAGAATGGCAGGCGGCATCCACGTGGGACAAACAACGCGGCCACATGCCGCGTAGAGTGTCCTCGCCAGGTGAGGAGCTCCCGTGTGCAAGTGGAAGGTGGCCAGGACCTTGGTGGCAGGGGTGGGGCGGCCCAATCCCAAAGTGCAGGTGGTGGGGGGGGGGTGACGATGGCCCCGGCACCGAGTGGAGGCAGGAGCCCCCTGGCTGACTGCAGTACCTGGCCACGCTGGAGCCCCGGTGACAACACGGTCCCAGGCGGGGGTGGCTGGGTGGAGTCCTCCGCGTTCTAACCAACAGCCTGGCCCCGTCTGCTTGCAGCACCCCTGCCCGCCCCCTGCCCCGTCCACAGCAGAGCCAGAGGCTCCGAGGGGCCCGCGGCGGCTGCACCCAGCTCCCCTGCCCGCCGGGAGGCTGTTAGCAAACATGGCCCAGCCCCGGCCACGTGCCCACGCCAACCCCGCAGCAGCAGGGGTCCTGGGGGCTGCTCGCGGGAGGGGCCCCCTGCCACAGTCCCTACGGCCCGCACTCCCGGCCGTGGCCTCTACCAACCACAGCACTTAACGGGAGACCCTCCCGTGACCAGGGAAACCTCTGCCAGAACGCACTGCCAGCTGTGAGGGTATGCGCAGTGCAGAGCAGGGCTGGGGCAGGGGTGAGGAAGGGCTCCTGGGAGACAGGGCTGCACAGACACGGCCCCCATGACCTGCACCCTGCGGCCCCCAGCACTGACAGAACACCCACCAACAAAACCCCCAAACTGGGTGAACACTTTCCAACCAGGAACACTGCTGGTGAGAGGGACTTACAGGTGAGCTGGCACATGAAAGAAGTAATACAAATAACAGCCGTCCCAGAGCATTCAGGATGCAAGAAATTGTGAAAATCAGTGTTAACTTAGGGCGCATGGGGGGGCTCCATCGGGTGAGCATCGGACTCTTGGTTTCAACTCAGGTCACAATCCCAGGGTTGTGGGGTTGAGCCCATGTCGGGCTCCACGCGGACAGTGAGGATGCCCCACTCGTCACACGTGCATACTCACTTCTCTCAAAATAAAAAAACTTAAAATCAACATAAAGTTAAGAAAACCGTATGATCAGCTATTGAAGAACAGAACAAAACAACTGTTTTTAAATGAGCAAAAGATCTGAATGTGTACTTTGCAAAGGAAAATATCCACGTGAGGAACTAGGATAATGTAGATTAACACCAGGGAGCACCCCCACCAGAGCAGCTAAAACCAGAGGCTGAGTCCAGCTCTTGGGTCTCAGCTCAGGTCATGATCTCATGGTTCACGGGTTGAAGCCACACATCGGGCTCTGTGCTGACAGCGCGGAGCCTGCTTGAGGTCCTGTCTTTCCCTCTCCCTCTGACCCTCCCCCGCTTGCGCTAATTTTCAAAATAAATACCTTAAAACAATGGAATGAGAGGCTGACAATATCAAATGTTGACAAGAACGCAGCAGAGCTGGTGCTGGTAGGAACCTCACAGTGTCTGCGCACAGAGGCCCTGTGCTCAGAACACCACTTCTGCTCGTGACAACAGAAACAAACCCTCACAAATGCCCTTCAAAAGGCAGATACATCAAGTCCAGCCCAGTCACAGATGCAAAGTTCCGGCATCAGAAAGGCGCACATAGCCTCATCGAGTGGCGCCCGGGAGCAGACAGGACAGCCCTGTGCTCAGTCGCCGAATCCAGACACAGTCTCCTCTGGAATCAGATTTGGCTCAATCCCTTCCCCCCAGTTCCCATCAGCAATAGTATTAACGTATTAGTCTTACGATATGAGGAATACAGGCATGAAAATCAAACCATTCAAATTAATAAGTGAATTAGGAGCTGCTGGATACAGAAAAGTAGCTGATATTTATAGACAATCAACAATTGGAAGATGACGTTAAAATATCGCTTAGGTTACTATCAAGGGACATCAAATACATGGGAATAAATCGGACAAAAGATGTTTAAGTCCTCCACACAACTCTAACACGTCAATGAGTGGAAACAGACTTCCAAAATGGAGGAATCCCCATGTTCGTGGGTTAGGAGACTCAAAAACTTTGTATGGCAACTCTCTGCAAACTCATCTTTAGGTTCCAAGTGCAGATTCCAGTCAAGATATCAGCAGGCTTTCTTTGGAAATCAACCGGCTTATTTCAAAATGTAAAGGGTCAAATGCAAAGGGAAATGCAAAGGGTCAAAATTAGCAAAGACAATTCTGGACAATAACACAGTCAACTGAACCGCAGACAAGCAGACTGCAAACCACCAGGAGTCACTGGATGGGGCCGTGGGCCAAGGGCCAGGGGTTCAGAAGGCAGGGCAGAGGCTGGAGCCCACGTGACAGGGACAGCAGCAAGGGAGGGACCCTTTCCAGTAAGTGATGGTGACCCCGTGAACACCCACAGGGAAGAAAATGAACGCCACCCCCACCCTGAGCGGCAAACCCTGATCCCATGTGAACCGCAGCCTGAGGACACAGGAGAGCACCCTCACAGGAGCACAGACAAGACGGCAGGGTGCCGCCCGCCCCCGGGTGACTGCAGGTGAGCCCTACCAGCCGTGTGACAGGGGCCGCCTCAACTTACCCAGTGTCCGCGGTGAGGACTGGGGCCACCACCTTGACAAACGACTAACCCGTGGCTACCAGCGTGCGCGCTCGTGTCCTCACTCGCAGCGGCCCGGCGGGAGCGGCCGTGCGGCAGGCCAGGGAGGGAGGCGCTGCTACGGGGAAGGGCCTCTGCATCGGACGTACTGGTGAAGGGCCGGTCCCTCTTCCGAACCCCAGCGGGGGAGACCCCTCCACGGTGACAGACGGAGGTCGGGGGCCTCCCAGGACCGGGGCAGTACTGCATGGTCTCCTCTGGGTGGGGAGTCAGCCCAGGTTTTACAGTCTTAAGGACTGTAAGACATGACATATTTCACTAGAGAGGTCGACAGTCTCTGAATCCCAGCTTCTCACCTCACTAGCTGTGCAGGGAAAACAAATGTCGTGTGACCAGAGTGGGTCGGGGCTCACCCCGAGCGACACAGCGGGGCTCCCCGGGCAGACGTGGCTCCAGAAGCTTGCGGAGCAGCTGGGCTGCAGCAGGGCGCTCACCTGCCTGTGCCGGCTTCCCTCGCTAACAAACCAGGGGTCAGCACAGGGGCCAAGAAAGAATTGATCTTGGCTGGTATGGGGTAGAAACAAAACAATACAACAACAACAACAAAGCCAAACTCACACGTGTCCCGTGCGGGCACCGCTCCCGCACCACAGAGAGCGTTCTCGAGCGAGAGAGCAAGTCACGGGCAGCCCGGAGCACACAGGGCTCTCACAGCCGCCCCTCCACGGCAGGGGCTGAGCCCTGGATGCCTTCCCTGGTGGACAGGTCCTGGGCAGGCCCTGCGCACAGAGAACTGGGCCGGCGCACACACAGTCGGAAGCTCCTGTTGCAACCTGCTTGGGGGAACCCGCCCGGGTAGGGCTGCGTGGGGCCTTTTGTCCTGTGACCACGCGGTCCACACACGGACCTGGGAACCATGAGCACCAAGGATGGTCTGGCCATTCAGGGTGAAAGTGTCCCAGAGTGGGAGCTAGTAAGCTCCCCCGGGGCACATCTGTCCCCAGTGGCCCCAGCTCTGCACGGGCACACCAGCACATGCCCATCACCAAACGCCCATCACGAGCTGCTCCCAGGCCCGCCTCCTCCCCCGTGCAAGCTCAGGCCGAGCTCATGCCTCAGCCTGCCTGCAGCTCCACGTGCTGGCCCCTGCCATTACTGCACTGGGTGCTGGGAGACAGGGCAGGTGGGACAACGTGCAGCCACGGATGCCCACGTAGCAGAGCCTCAGAGTCGCAGCCATTCTGACGAGCACCTGAGCATGCTTACGTTCACAACCTGATCCCCGCTCCACCTAGGCCAAATGAAGCGCACGGCTCTGCTCACTCACTTCCTCGTGGGGAAAACGTGCTAACCTCACACCCCGCCCACTCAGGTGCCGCCGGACACAGCAGGTGCCCTGCAGAGAATTCCCACTCAGACCCAAGTGCTGGGACAGAAGGGACAAGGAGGCAGCTTGGAAGACCAGCAGTGGGGACGAGAGTCACACAGGCCACAGCGTAGCTGGCCTGCCACGTGGGCATCAAGGGAGACACGAATACATCGAGATCAAAGGTGGTGAAGAGGGCAGTGCAAACCCACGGGCAAGTCCGCACGGCCCTCCCCTCCCCTGCAATAGCATAAGCTGCTCTTGCTCTGACTGCAGGCATGCTCACGGTCACAAACAGAGCACACGGCAGGGCCTGCACCTGCTTCCGTCTGACTCCAAGTCCACACTCACAAGTGGCACCCCAGGCTGTGGGACAGGGGCACCTGGAGCCCAGAGTTGACAGCACTCTTCGAAGACAGGGATTTAGGGTTACCCTGCCTTTCCCTATTCACACGGAGAACAAGCCAAAGTAAAAGTACATACCCCACAGCGTTTCTGCTTGGGACAAGGCAAATGTGGCTAAATGACAGGTTTGGTCTCAACGAAGCCACGACAGACATCTGTGGCTCCGAGAGCCCATAAAATGAGGCCAAACGACATTATCTCAGCAATGTGTACATAAACATAAAATTTAAAGCTTAACTGCGGTCCCCGATTAATGAGCACATCCTTAAGATAAAGGTCCTCTTTGGAAAGAGCAGACCGTCCCTGTCTCACCATGGCTGCAGAAGGAAAAGGGACGGACAGCCAGCCGGCCAGAGCGGGCGAGGGCCCAGTGCTGGGGGCCAGCGAGGAGGAGGGCATGTGTTACCTTTTTCCCCGTTTGTTTCTCCACCATGTCGTTGCTGAGGGAAAAGTCTTCGTGCTGTGGTGTTCTAGAACACCCACCCTTGGGCATCGTTCTTCTCCCCTCACCTGATCTTCACTTATACTGCCATCGCTTCGTCATCAACCGTCTGTTTCAAAAGAGAGAACGCAGAGGGTCAATCAGGGTTAGTGCAGACAAGGCCCAGGCAGTCTCAGATTCGTGCCCCAGAAGGGACTGAATGTCACCTGCTGCTCTGATGCAGCTGTGCTCATGCTGCGACAGGTGGCTGGGAGGGACCTCGGGACCCACTGCCCAGGGAGCAGTGGGGTACTCCACGATGTAGAGCCTGACCCTGTTCTTCTGGGGGCCCTTCATCGGCCCCATGGGCAAGATCGTGTCCCAGGTGCAGTACGTCACATCCACCACCCTCTAAGTCATGGTCTCGACCCCACGCACCCTTGGGGAAAGCGGCCCCCTTCTTACACAGCCCCAGACAGAAGGTCAGGACAAGAATCTTTTTACTTTTCAGAAAGCACCACACAGACCCAATTCTCCAACTTCTCCCAAGTAAAATGAGCAGAAGGCAGTCATGTGAGGCCTCTGAGGGAGTCCTCATGGTTCCCCGGAGGTCCAGAAGGTTTTGGTGCCCAGATCTGTGCCCACTGCGCCAGCCCTTGCATTTCCCAAGACGTCCCAGGATACACACTCTGTTAATCATGGTTTTTTATTTTCTGTATTTTGATGTTTTGACCTGTTAAAAGAAAAAAACCCCACCACCCCACCTTGCTACGTGGGCAGAGACTGTCCCTCCCAGAGCTGGCCTTTTCTTAGAGACGGCAAACCTTTCCTACACAGGCCTACCAGCCACCCCTTATCAAACACGTGCCGCCAGGCAGCTAGAGGCCAGCCCACAGCGTTATTCAAATCAGCCGGTCCTGAGCTGTCCGCCGTGTCAGAACCTCCTTGCTCCGGTCTTCTGCCTCCTGGCCGTCCTGGTCCCTTCCCCAGGGCCCCGGTGGTGAGGACTCCCTGTGGGACCTGAGAGTACAGTCAACTTCCTTTCAGTGTCTGCCCATGTCAGTAGGCCCTGACCAGACCACGGCCTCTTCCATCCCTTCTGGGCTTTCTGTTTGTTCCCGGCACCAACTCCACCTTCCCAAAAGCCAATGCCTTTCTTTTTATAGTTTTCACATTTTCATCATCAGAGTTAGAAAACATTTTATTATTTTCTTAAGTTTATGCATTTATTTTGAGAGAGACAGAGACAGCACGAGCAGGGGAGGGGTAGAGAGAGAGTCCCAAAGAGACTGCACACTGCCAGCGCAGAGCCCGACGGGGAGCCTGAACCCTGGAAACTGCGAGATCATGACCTGAGCCAAAACCGACTCAGATGCTCAACTGCCTGAGCCACCCAGGCGCCCCTGGAAAACATTTTAAACAAACTGTGTGCGCTGTTTTATCTCTTCTTTCCTCAGTGACACACCCCTGTGCTTTGCCATTTTGGATTAGTATTTTGTGTAACTAACTCACCTGGAATTAACGGCCTTGACTATGTGTGAAGTGTGGCTTCTGAAATGCAGTCGGTGAGTGACAGCTCCCCTCCCTGGTTTGTCCGGCTCCCCGTGTGCTGAAAGCTAACCTGCCATTCACCGTGTCTTCTGGAGAGCCTCTTGTTTCCCCACATTAAGGGATAATATTTCACAAAGTATCCTCTTGGTACTTAACTGACCTAAGAAAACGTCTGAATTTATCTGGGGAAGAGGGATAAGGCTGACCAGCTTTATTCCTCTCCTGACACTTAGTCCCCACACACGCAAAGCAGGCTGAAAGGGGGTTTCCATCCTCACGTTCCGGTGGTTGGAGCCAAAAACGACACTTTCCCTCTCTGCTCGAAACTATGAATTCGACACTCCTCTCCAATTTCCCACTACAAAACTGGAACGTCTCAGCCTGGAGGAGTAACCTCAGAGCCAGACTCAGAGACGGCTGCTGGAGCTCATCAGCAACATTCCAGTAGAAATGTAAAGATTACACAGAAGTTACCTTTTTAAAAATGCCTGCCTGCCTGCCTGCTCTCATGATGAGAAATCGAGCATAGCTGTCATGGGGTGTCCAACCCTCCTGCACTTGGGTGTGAAACATGAGTCCATGGAGACTGTGTGGGAAACGCCTGAGCCAGCAAGTGGACACAGCACAGGCCCCACGATGTCTGAACCCCCGATCTCTCAGTCCACTCCACGTGCTGTCTACACCAGGAGATGGGCACAGGTGGCCACTTCATTCTCTGAACCAAAGTGACTTCACTCTGTGTCCCCGAACCGGCTCTGCTAGGCGGTCCTCTATTCAAAGTGGAGTTTTGAGACCCCTGCGCAGAAAGGCCTGCCCTTCCTCCCACTCGCCCTCCCTGGGAAGGACGGCACAACAGCCACAGAGCAGCACGAAGAGAACGCAGTATGGTTCCAGGACACCGTCCCAACCCCCAAAGCCTAATTATCTTTCCAAACAGCCACAGAAGCCACAAAGCAAGAGGAAGGAGTGGAGTTAGTTTACTTGCTCATCCAGGATCTCAGCTCCTCGTGCGCCCTGAGAGTCTTGGGGTGCTTCCCTAGCTGGGCCCAGTTCTGAGGCCGGGAAAGAGCTCTGCCCAGGACTGGGCAGGCTGAGCCACAGAGTGCCACCTGATGGCATACCCGGCGGCTCAGAAAGTATACGCAAACCACTAAGTACCACGCCAAGGTTGCCTGTTACGGTGCTCACCGTCAGCACTAACACGAGAACACAGAGGCCCTGGGTGCATGTTGCTGGGTCCAATTCCTCTGACCCAGGTTCTGCCACAGGCAGCTGTCCTTGCTCCCAGGAGACACCGGCTGGTTTGGTTTTTTTTTGGGGGAGGGGGTTTGCAAACCTTCTAAATGAAATCTCTAGTAATCTTATCAGCAAAAATGGCTTTCTCTTGGAAGAGCAGAGAATGGCAACCATGACCGACAAGCCACAGCCGAACCACAGGCAATTGCAGGGAACGAAGCAGAGGAGGCTCTTTTATAGCAGAAGGCGAAAGGTGGGGGTGGGGGGCTGTTGTAAACCAAAAGTCCATTGGAGTAAAAGGGGAGCTGGAAGTGTAGTGGCTTCCCACTGGCTGGGCTGTGGCTGTCTCCCATTGGTGGGGCTGTGAGCCGTCACAGTCCCTCATTGGCTGGGGGAGGAGGAAACCTTCCCGCGACTGCAGCATAAAGAAGCAGAAGCCGAAGTAAATTCTACCCGCACCGAGCTCTCTTCCTGTTGGGTCTGGGACAAGCAGTGCTGGGCCGCCCGCTCGCCTCCCAACTCCATTGTAAATGAGATTTCTCTTTATTAATTTTCACATTTCATTTTTAAGCATCCAGCTAATTCCATGCAATCTGTCGCAGAGTGATTGCAGGCCCAAACCTCAGCAGGATGGCCCAAGGGACATTTCATGACAGCCGCTTGCCAAGCGCGCAGTGTCGTGTGCCCAGCAGCGGACCTCACTTTCTCCTGAAGGCCGCTGTCCTTGGGGCACCACCCCACCTCTCCCCCAAGGGCTGGGAACACCACCCCTATCTGGCGGGTTAGGAGTGTCATCCCCAATACTGTGTTTCTCCTCCATAAGATGCTGTGCACGGTGACAGCCAAGACCACCTTGGCCACCTCACTGCCATGGTTACAACCACCTCAATATTCCAAGTTTGTCAGGAGCATGCGGACCGGCACGATGGGCAGTTACCTCAGGGCCTGGGAGCCCAGCAAACTGGATTCATTTCTTTAGGGGCTCTCACGGGTTCACAAGGGCTGTCAGCTCCAGGGCTCAGATTTGCCACCAATGCATTCCGGCTCATTTTCCGGGAGAGCTGGAGCCACGTGGAACCTGGCGAGCCAAGGGGACCCAAGTCCTCCCTATTATTTCAACGACAAGGTAGCTAATCATCTCAAACACACCTTTGTCTTCTTCCATCTACCTGGTCATCCCAATCCTCCCCTGGGCTGTCTGGTCTCTGCACCGTCCCACGGTCCTGCGTCCAGTCAGCCTCTCCCTCGACCTCGGGAAATGGTCACGCCAGCAAAGGGAAGGATGCAGACACAGTGAGACCACAGTGACTCTCGTCACCATTGACAACTTCTCCTAAGCCAGGCAGAGCCTCACGCCTGCTCAGTTCGCCACTTCTTCTGTGGATCCTCTCTGAGGGTAGAGGCCACCATGATGCCACAGGCCTCCCTGTTCACCGCTGGGCATTCACTACTCAACCCAAGAAGAGGCTGTCATGGTGGCGACAATCTTTGTGACGGGGTTTGGTGGGGGTGAGTGTCCTCCCTTCTAACAAGTTACAAGGCTACCTCAACCTGGACTCTGGGGCTTTCTAACCAAACAATCAATGGGTGGCCATCAAATCTCAGACCCGGAGGCAACCTGGCTGCCCTCACCCAGACACACCACAACTGCCAGTGTCAGGAGATGCCTGTCTGAACACAGGGGTGCTCTGTCCACCTGAGAACCAGCATCCCACAGCACTCGGAGACCCACGTGGACTGCACAGGCTGCTGGACGCAGGCGTTTCTCGCACCCCCAAACTGAAAGGCAGCTGCTCTGGCTTTGCAGGCAGGGGTGGGGGTGGGGGTGGGGTGGGCGGCGTCATGAAGACCACTCAGGAAAGCACTCGGGAGCTTCTGGAGCTGGGTGACTCCCCTGAAGAGACCCTGGCCGGTTCCCTGAAATGCAGGCACTGTGCCCACACCACAGGCTCTGGAACGTAAAATCTTACTGAGGGGCAAACCTGAGTCCCCCTGCAGACTCGGACAGGACTCCGGGTGGCCTGCAGCACAGCACTGGCCCCGGCAGAGCCGCTGGGGGCAGCTGGCTGAGCCGGGGGGCTCACCTGTGATTTCATGGGACACAGACTTCACCAGAAATACTCTCGGACAAAAAATACTTATCATCATCAAGAACTGGTATCGGGCAGTCACCTTCTCAAAAGTCAACCACCTGGAGCTTCCCTTCAAGGAGAACTAACAGCTTCCAAGAGAAACTGGAGCTCAGGAAAGCGTGTACCCACATCCATGAGCCTGACGGCATCCTACTGCTCAAAGACATTTTAATGAGATTGGTGGTGGCTTTAAAAGGTTACTTTTTAAAAATTTTTAAATGTTTTATTTATTTTTGAGAGAGAGAGAGAGACAGCCTGAGCAGGGGAGGGTCAGAGAGAGAGAGGGAGACACAGAATCTGAAGCAGCTCCAGCCTCTGAGCTGTCAGCACAGAGCCTGACGCGGGGCTCAACCCATGAACCGTGAGATCATGACCCGAGCTGAAGTCGGGCGCTTAACTGACTGAGCCACCCAGGCTCCCTTCAGTTACACTTTTAAAGACAACATGTTAATATAATAATTTGAGAGCTATACCCCACAAAGTTGTGTGGGTTCCTCACTGATCCTGACTGTTGTAAGGGAATCAGCCCAATAAGGCTGAGCGGCTCTGAAGAAGCACCAGGCTGGGGACGCCTGGAGAACAGACCTGCCACCAGGGCACAAACCCAAATCAGGAGGGAGGGGCGTGTAGCCGCAGAACCGCTACTGAGCAGAAGCCCAGACTGTCCTAAACAAAAAGTAGAGATGGTCTCAAAAGAAAGACAGAACTCATGCAATTAACTTAAAATCAAAAGGAAAGAACCTCAGATTACATCAATACATATGAAAAAAACAAAAGTAAATAAAGTCAAAGCCAAAAAGCGGAGAGACAGTGTCAAAGTAGCACCGTGTAGACAAAGTGCTGGCCGCCACGGCAGAGCCAGGAACAGGCTTGTGCCTGCAGCCAATGTGGACTTGGGACCATGGAGGCACCAGGCAGCAGGACAGGAGTGAAAGACAGCTTTGTCCAACACTGGTGAGGGACAGCTGGACATCTGTATGGAAAAATGTGACGATCCCCAACTTCCACCATGCAGAGATCACCTCTAGACACATTACAGATCCAAATGTCAAAGGCAAAGGCACGAAGCTACTGGACAGTGGTACAGAAGCCCCGTCACTGCTACTTCAAGGTAAAGAAAGACCTTTCAACCAGAAGCATAAAGGGAAGATCTGAAAATTCTGACACTTTAAAAACTCCTACTAATCACTGAGAAAAAGGCAAATCATCCAGTACGAAAATGGACACGAGAGGCACCTCGGAGGCTCAATCAATTAAGCATCTGATTCTTGATTTTGGCTCAGGTCGTGATCTCAAGGTTCATGGGATCAAGCCCCACCTTGGGCTCTGTGCGGACAGGGTGGAGCCCACTGGGGATTCTCATTTTCTCTCTCTCCCTCCACCACGGCACGCTCTCTCTCAAAATAAATAAATTTAAAAAAAATGTACACGAGACTTAAGACACTCACAAAAGAGGAAATCTAAGAGGTCAGTAAGTAGATGAAAAACTCATCAGCTGCTTTAGCAATCAGGAAGTATAAATGACAATCAAAATAAGGTATCAGGTATCAAGAGGCAGTGAAGACGTCTAGCAAAGGAAATGGTCCCTTTCTGGTGGGAGTGTGAAACTTGTGTGAACGATGTGACTGCAGCAAGCCCAGGGCACACCCGAGACTCGTGTGAACACAGACGCACCAGGACATGCACCAGAGCCACACGCGCCAGAGGCCCACACTGGCGCGGAGCACGACATAGCAGCGACAGTATACGGTGACCTGAATCAGTCTCACACGTGATGTCGCTGACCCCAATTTCTTGCGGAGGCAGCCCACAAGGCTTGGGGACGCGGCCCGCGTATGCAGACTACTCATCGAGGCCACGGCTGCTGGAGTTGGAGTCTGGAGGGCAGCAGAGGCTGGGCTGAGGGGCGAAGACAAGGTGCCACAGTGGCGAGTGTAGTGCATATTTTTACTTCCTGGACACTGGGTCGCATGCTACATTTCACATAAGTAGAAGTTTAAAGGTGGCCTGGCAGTGCTGCAGATCTGCCTCCTTCCCGTGGCCCTGGCCCCCAGGGAGGGACAGAGGAGTACCACAGACGGGGGTGGGGTGGGGTGGGCGCAGCACCTCAAAGCTTCCCAGCTCGTGCAGCAACCTAACTTACGCACAAAGCACAGCACAAGACAGTAATCACAGAGCGGAACGGAAAATGAACCCATGAAACGTCAAAGGTGAAAACACAGCTCTAAGGCGGGAGGAGGAGAGAGACTGAGAAAACAGTAGGAAAACACCGTCTTCCACAGAAGGAGCTAAGACACAGACCAAACAGAGAATGAGGTGGGCATGACAACCATGGAGCAAGTAACAAGGGCAGAGGGGGAAGGGGGACCCGAGACGTGCCCTAGGCTGATCCCCGAGGACACACACTGGCAGAGGCGACCTGGGGAGGAGAGACACACATGGAGAGAAGATCAGGAGGATCAGGCACACGTGCATGTTTCTGCTGGGGACGCACACGAGGGTGACCCTCAAGGGTGGGACTGGACTCGCCTTGCAGCGTCAAGCACGGACCGCCTGGCAAGCCAGTCACCCCACGGGCAAGGTCAGGAAATGGTGGCAAGGGCGATTCATGGCCGCGCCAGGCAGGGAGGTCCTGGGACACAGAGCCCACCCACCAGGAGCCAATCTCTACCACCACGCGAGGGACAGAAGGGGAAGATCCAGGACTCTGAGGTGACCTCCACAGTACTGCCAGGTGGGAACAGCTGTGTTTGTGTTAATAACTGCAAGCTATGCGGAGCTGGCTCAAACTGTGAAAAACGCCACATCAACAGGCTAAAGAAGAAAATCACATGATGATCACTACTAATAAAGGAAAAGTGGGCGTTATTTTTAGTTTATTATTATTGTTATTATTGAGAGAAAAATAGAGTGAGCGAGCACAGGGGATAGGCAGAGAGAGAGAATCCCAAGCAGGCTCCATGCTGTCAGCACAGAGCTCGATGCGGGGCTCAGACTCATAAACCATGAGATCATGACCTGAGCTGAAATCAAGAGTCAGACGCTTAACTGACTGAGCCCTCCAGGCGCTCCTGCGGAAAAAGTACTGAACACAATTCAGGGCTCCTGAGAAAAACTCCAGGCACAGGAAGACACAGGGGAAGGCCCTCAGTGTGAAAACGAGTATCCACAACAGCTCACAGCTACTGTCATTCCTGAGGAAAGCGGAATGCTTTCTCGCCCAAAACAGGAACAAGGCAGGGATGTCCGCAGTCCACCACTGCTTGTGCACGTCATCCTGGGAGTAAGAGCCAGTGCAGTAAGGCAAGAAAAAGAAATTAAAAACATACAAATTGGAAAAGAAGAAATAAAACGTTCTGTTTGACAATGACATAATCATCATTCTGGAAACTGCAAGGAATCTCCAAAAACCCCTGGAAGAATGAGTTTGGCGAGGCTGCAGAACCTGATCAACACACTGCTCATCTGTCGCGAACCATCTTTCACAATAAATACAGTACTCTGTTGTAAGTTATTTTCTTCATTATGACTTTCTTAGTAACATTTTTCCAGCTTGCTTTACTGTAAGAATAGATAATATGTGTCACATTCAAAATATGTGTTCATCTACTATTCGTGTCATTGGTAAGGCTTCAGGTCAACAGTCAGCTAAGTCATCAAGGTCTGAAGGAGTTGGGAGTTGTACGCCGAAGTCGTACACGGATGTCAGTGTCCACCACACCCACACTGGTCAAGAGTCACTGTACTTCACAAGCAGCAATGAGTGTGTACAAACACACCACCACCCACAACTGCCCTAAATAAAAATGAAATATTTAGGTGTAAGACTAAAAAAGAAAAACCGTAAGAACCTGTGAAATTTTTAGGGGAAAATAAAAACAGGAGAAAATCTCTGAGACCTAGGGCTAGGCAAAAAGCTTCTGCTTTTATTTTTAAGTAATCTCTACACCCAACATGGAGCTCAAACCTACAAACCCGAGATCAAGCATCACACGCTCCACCAATGGGGTCAGCCGGGCACCCTGAGCCAAAACGTTTTTAGGCAGGACCCCAAAGCACCCGCCACAGAAGGGAAATGATAAACTGTGTGCAAATTTAAAGCCTCCATTCCCAGGTGACAGTTCAGCTGCCAATCTGCGAGTCACTTAAGGCCAGGAAGCCACAAACAATCCAATCAGAAAACGGACAAAGGGGGGGCACCTGGGTGGCTCGGTTGGTTAAGCGTCCGACTTTGGCTCAGGTCATGATCTCACGGTTCATGGGTTCGAGCCCCGCTTGGGCTCTGTGCTGACAGCTCAGAGCCTGGAGCCTGTTTGAGATTCTGTGTCTCCTTCTGTCTCTGACCCTCCCCTGCTCATGCTGTCTCTGTCTCAAAAATAAATTTAAAGAAAAAAGAAAACAGATGAAGGACAGAAGATCCATTTTGCCAAAGAGACTTGAGCACTATACGATGGCCTTGGAGCTGTGTGCAGATGGAGGTCACCTACCAGGTTGTTTCCATAACACTCTTTAGAAAATGAAATAACACAGAACTGTTATATCAGGGGGTGTCACACACACATACCATCTCATGAAGGAAGTTACTCTGTAAACACGTGTGCAGGTGTGTGGAGGACAGAGACACACACACACAGGAAGCGTGCCACATGGTGCATGGCTCTGTCCTTCTCCGAGGCCTCCCTCTCCCGCTTGTCGCCGCCTCGCTGCCCCCAACAGCAAGGGCCTGGCTCTTCCAACCACAGGCTGATGAAGAGCCACAACCAGTGCAGAGTGACAAGACCCCAGCCGGGCCAGGTGCTAAGGAGGCAGTGAGTTCTCGAGAGGTGGCTGGGCAGGCTGGCTGGGGCCTGGCCTGGGAACGAGGGGTGTGGGCACAGGCTCTGCCCGCACCCCACTGCAGGTGGATGTGACTCAGTCACCCATCTAGACACACACCCCAAGTGACGTGTGTAGAGGCCACCAAAGCCACATCTCGTGCACATCAACGTGTACAAACCCTGCAAACAGCCCAGATGTCCCCCAACAGAAAACAGATGGACCACAGTGGTGCCAAGACACTCAGCACACTGTGGATGAGGTTCACAGAGGCTGCAAGTTAGCATGGCAATTACACGGGGAGGGAACAACTGTCCTCACCTGGGGGGCTGCATAGGCACACACAGAAGGCAGGCACCATCTCCTGCATCGCTGTTGGCATGAGAGGCCTCAGTCCGCCCCTGAGCTTCAGACAACACAGGCTCCCCGTGCCCCCAGTGACGCTGCCCTGGCTCGCAGCCCCACCTGGAAGTCCCCTGCACACGAGTGGGGTGGGGAGGGGCAAGATGGCCCTCCACCCAGGCGGAGGCCCAAGCCCCCTGTCCCCACGTTTGCTGTCTCACTTTCTGGAAGGGCGCTCCCGTGTCTCCCGCAGCCTCTGCTCCAGAGGCTGGAGGCGGGACACTGCGCTCTTGTCCTGCCGTGAACACAGCCGTGGGACAGGCTCCCACGTGCCCGGTGACACTCTCAGGTAGATCTTTTATTAGAATTACTAAGTTAAGCGATACCTGACATCACAGGAAACTCAACTCAATAAATATACAGAACAGGGGCGTCTGGGTGGCTCAGTCGGTTAAGCATCCGACTTCGGCTCAGGTCATGATCTCACAGTTCGTGGGTTCGAGCCCCCACATCGGGCTCTGTGCTGACTGCCGGCTTAGAGCCTGGAGCCTGTTTCAGATTCTGTGTCTCCTTCTCTCTCTGACCCTTCCCTGCTCACGCTGTCTCTGACTCTCAGAAATAAATAAAACATTAAAAAACACAAACACAGGACAGCATGCAACACACACATCTGCGGAGGCCCCGCCGCTGCAACGCTGGTGGGACCCAGAACACTCTCAAGACAAGGGGGGCCTTTAGAGAAGGGGGAGGGAAGCCGGCCGCTCCGAGGAGGGCACGTCCACGCTGCCCCCCAGGAGTCTGCCGACATGGCCAGCTAGCTTCACAGAAGGGCAGCACCAGAGAGAGAAAAGGACTCTTCCCACGGGAGGTCAGTGCAAACACAGCAGCTTCTGGGACAAGGACGCACTCCACTCACGTCAGGTGTCAACAGAAGGACATGCGGCCACACACTCACCCACAGTGTTCACTTGCCAATTCTTTTTTTAAACATTTTATTTTTAAGTCTTCTCTACACGCAACAGGGGGCTTGAACCCACAATCCCGAGATCAAGAGCCCCACGCTCCACTGACTGAGCTAGCCAGGTGTCCCTATTACCCTCTAATTCTGCTGCACAAGAGCACATGTTCTGGGCAAAGCTCAGGGCGTGTGGGCACCCACAGCTGCAGCACACGGGCGCCCTGGGGACCCGGGACTTCGCACATCCGGCCTATGGCCCTGCTGGCATTCCTGCTGTGCTGCCCCGTCCACGCCACCACCCCCATTTTCTTTTTTCTTTTTTAATTATAGTTTATTGTCAAGTTGGTTTCCATTTAACCCCCAGTGCTCAACCCAACAAGTGCCCTCCTCCATGCCCATCACCCCCCTTCCCCTCCCCCCCACCCCCATCAGCCCTCAGTTTGTTCTCAGTATTTAAGAGTCTCTTACGGTTTGCCTCCCTCCCTCTCCCCAACGATTTTATTCCCTCCCCCTCCCCCACGGTCCTCTGTTAAGTTTCTCCTGTTCCACATATGAGTGCAAACCTATGGCATCTGTCCTTCTCTGCCTGACTTATTTCACTCAGCATAACACCCTCCAGTTCCATCCATGTTGCTACAAATGGCCAGATGTCATTCTTCCTCATTGCCATGGAGTATTCCATCGTGTAGATGAACCACATCTTCTTGATCCATTCGTCCGTTGATGGACACTTAGGTTGTTTCCATGCTTTGGCTGTTGTGGAGAGTGCTGCTGTGAACATTGGGGTCCATGTGCCCCTGCGCATCAGCACTCCTGTGTCCCTTGGGTAAATTCCTAGCAGTGCTATTGCTGGGTCATGGGGGAGTCCCATTGTTAATGTTTTGAGGAACCTCCACATTGTTTTCCGGAGGGGCTGCATCAGTTTGCATTCTCACCAACCGTGTAGGAGGGTGCCCGTTTCTCCACATCCTCGCCAGCATCCACAGTCTCCTGATTGTTCATTTTAGCCACTCTGACTGGCGTGAGACCACCCCCATTTTCAAGCCCACATCCCTACACCAGACCCATGGCAGAGGTGGGCAGGAAGTCAAGATACTCATCCACATGATGCTGCCAAGTGGTCTGCAGAAAGGCTGCCCCAAGCACATCCTTACCACGAGCACACGGGTGCCCAGTCCCCACCCTGCCAACATTATTTTAAAAAACAAAAAGGTGGTGAACATCTGCCTACTGGGCTCTTGCTGGCGCTGGCAGCTGGCTGTCCGTGAGCGTCTCTTCCCATCTGACCAGCCGTGCCCCCAGTCGATCATCTACTCTGCATGTGCTGACCGCACTGCACTGTGCCCAGGCCTGGGGACTGCAACTGCCAGGTGCTTCTCTGTTACAGTGTCTCAGGAAAACAGCAGGGTGGGTTGGTCAGACAAGGGTGACACAGGACACAAGGTACGAAACACTGGACACATAGGTGGACACGAATCACTGGGGCCAAAGGAACGGCCCTGCGTTTGTCCGTGTGTCCTCAGCCCAGCAGTGCGAGTCGACGCGTGCTTGAGCCTGCCCGGAAACGGCGTGCAGGGCTCGTCTGCTGAGCACAGGCGTCCTGCCTTCCCAAGATCGCACAGCACACACTGCACGCGGCTGTCAGAATGACCTCATGGCACAATGGTGTCACCACAGGATGCCAGGGCCTGTCTGGCCGCCAGGACACACGGCCACTGGAGCCCTTCGTGCCCCTCTGACCATGCCGAGCACCAGGGAAGCCACTCACCCTGTCCACGTGCTGTGACCTTCCTTCAGTGCCACACAGTGATGCTCCCCAGGACAAAACCCAAAGGGTGCTGACCAGTGCTGACCTGCTGCCACACCGAAACATCGGTCTGAGAAGGATCCACCTGCAGTAGAAGTCCTGTGTTCCTGATGCACTCTAGTTTTCTTTCCTTTTATTAAAAAATTTTTAATGTTTTATTTATTTCTGAGAGAGAGAGACAGCATGAGCAGGGGAGAGTCAGAGAGAAGGAGACACAGAATCTGAAACAGGCTCCAGGTTCTGAGCTGTCAGCACAGAGCCCGATGCGGGGCTCGAACCCACGAACCGTGAGATCATGACCTGAGCCGAAGTCGGACGCTTAACCGACTGGGCCACTCAGGCGCCC
Source organism: Proteles cristata cristata (assembly GCA_017311185.1). NCBI lineage: Eukaryota > Metazoa > Chordata > Mammalia > Carnivora > Hyaenidae > Proteles > Proteles cristata. The sequence continues at coordinate 158,272 of JAESUZ010003574.1, read as the reverse complement.
CTGCACTCTAGTTTTCTAAATCAGGAAACAAGGCTACAAAAAGCCCCTATTATTGCTGCTTTCCTACATTGGATAATTGGCCAGGTTAAACAATAATTTCCCTCCTTTAACTGCAAGGACTGCCAAGTGGATGCTTGGAGCAAAACAAGCCTAATTAGTAACAACTGAATCTTCCTAAAATAAACCCATAACGAAGCCACCTCCTTTCCCCTCAAAGTCACTGTCAACCAGTCTCCTCAGACTCAGGAACCTAAAACGGGAAGGCATGAAGTGTCCCCTGAGTTCCGAGGTCTCCCCCGTGACCTGGGTCAGAAGGACGCTCAGCAGGAGCACAGACCCAGAGGCAGCTCCAAGCGAAGACCTGTCCGTGACAATGGACAGCAAGCTGCTCCTCATCCCTGCAGCCGGGCCCCCTCGACAGGGCAGGGCGCAGAGGCCGGCAGGCTGCACGGCTGCAGAAGCCGCTTCTGGGGGAAGACTCAGCTCCACCGCTCCTGCTCCCCTGGGCGGCCAGCACGGGGACTGCAATCCGTTCCTTTGGGGACCGTAGTCCGTGCGCAGCCCTTCCTGGGGCTCTGGCGCCTTTGGCCCAGACGTGGTGGACGCACAGTGGAAGCCTGGCTCCTCCGGGACAGACCCCCCGCCCCCCTTTACGAAACCAAAGAAAAGGCTTCCAGGTGAGAGGCGCCAGGCTTGCTCAGTCGGTAGAATGTGTGACTCTCCCATGTCAGGTGTAGAGACTACTTAAAAAATAATAAAATACTGGGGGGGGGCGGGGGGGGCGGGAGGGCAGTTCTGGGTGAGATAGCGAAATGCCCAGAGAAATAAAGTGGTTTTTTTCCCTTGCTAAGTAGAGGGCATTAGCACAGACAGTATGTTTCAAATACATTTACCCAAGCGCCCTACATTCTGTAGAAGGGAGCAGGTTCCCATCTGCAAACACCACAAACGTCCTCAATGAGGTGAATGGGTGGGGGCGGCCTGGGGGGTCACCCATGGGAGATAGCGCAGCAACAAGAAGGATGAATGGACGCGTGCCCCAACAGGGATGGGGCGCAGAGCACCTGTGCTGAGGGAAAGGACGCAGATGGAGGTGAGAGACACGCGTCGGCCGCGTACAGCAGAGTCCCGGGTAGACGGAGGCCCAGAACAGGTGACCCCAGGCCACGGGGATGGAAACCCAACAGGGAGAAGGCACTGGCTGCAAAGGGACACGTGGTACTCGAGGGGCAAGGGAGCTGGTGCGCACCTTACAGGGTGGGGGCCATGCAGGTATGCACAGGCACACCTGTACTCACTCATGTCGACATCACGCCTACATTTAAAAGGTGAAGAATGTGGGGCACCTAGCTGGCTCAGTCACTTAAGTGCCCAACTCTTGGTTTCGGCTCAGCTCATGATCTCACGGTTCGTGAGTTCAAGTCCGCACTGGGCTCTGTGCTGACAGCGCGGAGTCTGCTTGGGATTCTCTCTGCCTCTCCCCCTGCCCATGCCCTCCCCACAGGGTGCATGCTCCCCCCTTCTCTTAAAATAAGTAAATAAACTTTAAAAAAGAGAAAAAAGAAACAATGTACATTTAGCTCAGGAAAGCACCAGCAGCGTGTTGAGCTGCAGTGCCCACCCTAAAAATATGTCCCTGCAGAACCTATAAACGTGGCCTGACTTGGGAGAGGGGTCTTGCACATGTAAGGGCTCCAGATGAGACCGCGCTGTATTATGTGGTTGGACCTCAAACCCAACAACCAGTCCCTACAAGAGAAAGGAGAGGGGATTAGGAAAGAGGACCGTGTGAAGACAAGGTGCCAGGGAGGCCGGGGTGGGCTCTGCCTGGGGGTCTGTGGGGAGTGTGGCGCCCCCAGCACCTCACTCAGTCGCTGGCCTCCTGGCTGTAGGCCTATATGCCTGCTGTCTAGGCAGTCCCAGGGGACTGATACAACATCTATGCATGACATCTATGTATGATAAATGGCCTGTCCCCTGTGTCTCCAGGCCCTGGTGGCCCAGCACGGCTGACACGGTATGTAGCTCATACCATAGGCCAGCAGACACTGTGCTTGGCTTCCCGTCCTGCTCAGGATGACGCCTCAGACCGCCGGGGCTAAGGCGCCACCCCAGCTTCTGGGATGATCTCCACTCAGTGGAGATGCTCAGGCTTGGACCCCTGACTGCTTCCTTCACCATGTCGATAGCTCTGAACATGATTCTTCCACACCAAGGAATGTTCACCACAGAAAGTGGGATTTCTTTATAATAAACTGGGGGAAAAAAAAAAAAAAAAAGAGGCCTCTGTTGAGCCCAAAGCAGAAGCTGGTGGGCACCTGCTGTGCCCACTGGAGAAGGACGGCTGGGGAAAGGCCCAGTCAGGGCTCACACGCGATGATGTTCACGCTCCTTGTCCAGACTGTCCTCCCTGCCAGAGTGAGCAAGCCCGGGAGCTGGGGACACGTGGCAATGGTGGGCACTCGTACCCAGAGGACCTCCTTGATGCTGCCACTCAGGGTGCAAAGTTGGAAAAAGTGACTATCTGGCCACGTAAGAAAAAGGCTGCCAGCCCCTGTGTCAGACGAAGGTGCCACACAGGACCCAGTAAAGGGCAGGTGATGGCCGTAGTTAAGAAGAGAGTACCGGATTCCACGAAACAACTCCCAGCCCTGCTGAAATACAAAGGTAAAGAGGAAAGACTGACAGGGAAATGCAGGTTACAAAATAGTAAGTAAGCCCACAGTGGTGGTAAAAATAAGACATGTAACATAAAAGAGAACTTTTGCAGGAAACAAGAACCCAGAAGCTATGCACACTGGCCATCTGAGTAGCAGGGCTGCATTTTCCAAAGTTTTGTGTTTGTAGTCTCTAATTTTCTACCACGCACACATACTGTTTCTAGAATATGACTACAGCAGAAGACAGATTGAATTTCAATGTGCATTAATAATACCTTATTCGAGTAACATTTTTAGTTTTACTAATCATTTTGCCTTCATGATCTGGACAAAGCCCTATGAGTTTTGTCACAGGACAGACATCTCAAGGGTGACAAACAGGAAACCCATATAATGGGAAGGAGGGGAGACCAGAGCCCACACTGCCACTCCCTCCAGCGCCGCCTGCCCAAAGCCCTGCAGTCTACAAGCATAATAAAAGGGAAGTTTTGCTGTTAGGTAAAACCATGTAATAAAAAGGCCTGGACACTGGTAATTCCTCCTGGATGCAAACAAAGGAGCATGACGTGGCCAAGAGAGCTTTAAGGCTTGTATCCACCAATTCAAAAAACAGAACATAACAAAAAGCTCAACTATAAAACTTAAAAAAAAAACAATAAAACTGTGTCCTGGGTGAGGTGGTCCGTACAGCACACAGAGGTCAGGCCAGAGCCCAAGCCCAGGGCACTACTCTGCACCCTGTGTGGGCTGCACGTATAGAGCATAGAGGTGAAAACAATGACTTTTCTAATGATCCCAGGAATTTGGAACATTCCTAAATCTGTTCAAAAGGAGTTATTATATTTCATGAGTTCTTTATTAGAAATATTTTCTATCCTCATCATTTTATAATAAAGCAACAATGGCTACGATTTTCACTGAACTATTTCAAGTATACAGAAAAGTATGAGAAATAATGCAACAAACACTTATGTATCCACCATCTGTTCATTTTGCCATATTTGCTTTAGAATTTTTTTTCTTAGAGAGTGAGGGAGGGGAAGGGAGAGAGAGGGAGGGGGAAGGGGGGAAAGAGGGAGAGAAAGAGAGGGAGAGAGAGAATCCCAAGGAGGCTCCATGCTGTCAGCGCAGAGCTTGACTTGGGGTTCGATCCTACGAACAAGGAAATCATGACCTGAGCCAAAATCAAGAGTCAGACACTCAGTCAACTGAGCCACCTAGGTGCCCCAGATTTTTTTTTTAATGTTTACTTTTTGAAAGACAGAAAGACAAAGCATGACTGGGGGAGGGTTAGGGAGGGAGAGACAGAATCTGAAGGAGGCTGTAGGCTCTGAGCTGTCAGCAGAGAGCCCGACACGGGGCTTGAACTCACTAACTGTGAGATCAGGACCTGAGCCAAAGTCAGACACTCAATTGACTGAGAGACTCAGGTGCCCTAGAGTCATGGCTCATTTTAAAATTTCCTTTTTTTTTTTTTTTAATGTTTATTTATTTTTGAGAGAGACAGAGCACAAGCAGTGGGAGAGCACTGAGAGACAGAGAGACACAGGATTAAAAGTGTGCTCCAGGTTCCTAGTTGTCAGCCCAGAACCTGATGCTAAGAATTCTTTTCAAGTTATGGCCAGAAATGGAGTTACAAGAAACTGACTGTGAATGCTTTTAAAAATCTGATCAAACTTCACACTACACAGTCATTCACAAACATGCCCTCTTTTATGTTGTGAACTTATCAGGTAATTTTGGCTGGGAAGGGGAAAGGGAACCTACGTAAGGGACTCCTGAAGAACCAGATCGGGCTCCACAAAAAGTCAGGAATCAGCTTTCACTCAAACAGAAATTGTAAAGTTGAGTGGTAAGCTGAGACTCTCCCTGGGCAAAGCAGCACTCCGTGTAAGGATAGGAGCTGAGAGACCCATGGTCCAGAAAGTTCTGGAACCCCAGAAATCACTTGAACAAAGTATGATCCGTGCATGTTCCTCAGGAAGGATCTAGAGCTTTTGTCCAAGTCTTAGAGCATCCATGACTCAGAAAAGGCTTTGACGATTGTTTTTCATTCTCCAGCAACACGGCAGGTATGAGCTCCCAGATGCACTTGCCAAATCCAACTTCCAAATCAACTAAAAACTTAACTAGCAAACCCAGAGGAACAAATTTATATTATAAATGACTTGAAACTTTTTTTTAACATTTATTTTTTGAGAGAGAAAAAAGAGAGACAGAGCATGAGTAGGGGAGGGGCAGAGAGGAGACACAGAATCTGTGCTGTCAGCACAGAGCCCGACACAGGGCTCGAACTCACGCGCGGCAGATCACGACATGAGCTGAAGTCAGAAGCTCAACCGACTGAACCCCTCAGGCCTTTTAATCCAAAAAAAAAAAAAAAATCATAAACCATAACCCAAGTCATATGACTCAAGCTCTTCATATGCAATATTGCAAAATTTTTAAAAATTGAGATTTCCACTGAGAAAAGTCAGAAGCCCAAGTTCACAGTCCTGTGCCAGGGGAACAGGGCTGGGAGACCACCCGCAGAGCGCAGGCAGGACGGGGCGCCGCTGCCCTGACGGCCCCCGCGGTGAGCACACCCCAGGCCCGGCCGCGTGAGCCAGCGGGAGAGCGCTCGGGTCTGCAGGCAACGCGGAGCCGACAGTGCCCGGCGGACAGGGCGGCCTGCAAACGTGGCGGCGCGCCAGCAGCGCTCCTGCGGGGACAGACCCCACCAGGCATCCCCGCCTCCCGAAGACTGTGTGCGTGAGACCGAGGTGCGTCACCTCAGCAACAGCTCCAAAGGTACGTGCTCCCGGCACCAGCTGCCTTCTGAAAGCTGTAAACAGAGGACAATGGCATCAAAGTTCCCGATTAAGGCAAGGACCATCCACCCCCTGTCCTTTCCACCCTTCCCATGCCTTACGTCCCACCAAGTGATTCGCAAGTGCAAAGGTTCACCAACTATGTGGAACACTGAATAATTATGTACCCACTGAAGGCACCTTCATGCACAGACACAAAGTGACCAAGGACATCTGTCAACGGCACACGACACTGGGCCGGGAGCAGCTATACAGCCAGCAGGGGCTTCTGGGCCTGGTAGATCCAAGGTCCGCTTGAGGGCCTCCTCCCCACAGGCCTCAAGTTCCAAGGTTCTTGGGACAAGCCAGGAAGTCACGACAAAACAAGAGAAAGGCGTGGCGGGCCTCTCGCCTCAGGAAATCAGCCTGGAGAGGTTCCTGGTAAAGTCCAAGGTACGAGCCTCAGAACCCATTTCCATCTCTGTTTGGGAAAGAGTCCATGTCATCTTGGGGGAAGAAAACCTTGTATTCTTTGGAGATCTGACGACCTTGGAACTCACCCATCATCTGGTCTAGGATAAACCTGTAGTGTAAACAGGTGTGCCCAGGGCCAGGCTTGCAGAAGGCCCGGAAGGGTGTCACACCAAGACTGAGGCAGGCCGAGCAAAACAAACTGGCTGGTTTCAAACTAACTTCGTTCTGATCATAAACATCCATCCCGTCTCCTTCCATCCGCCTCCAGCTTCTGATGTGGTGGGGAATCAGCTTTCTCCTGATGTCCTTTCTACCGTATTTTTAATAAATATGGGCAAATAAATCCACATGCACGGACTGACATTTTTAAGAGAAAAAAACCAAACCTGATATTTCACGCTGCAAACCCCGCTGTGGGCTGTACAGATACGCTTCTCTGTACAGCCGCTAAACACTCAATGTTCCAAAGAAACACACAACTGCGTGTTGAAATGGAGATGTGAAAATGTTTCGAGAAACTGTTTTTACAGAATAATCCACTTCTGTTCACTGAGGACTGAAAACATGTCAACGTCTTCTACAGAGGCACTGACCCCCATGCGGCCAAGGGGAAGAGGGAAGGAAACAGGTGAAGGCAGGGAGGGCCCGCATCACATGTCCCGAGAAAGGTGCCACGGACGGCCCAGGGCCCTGACCTTAGGACGCGGACACTGTGTGAACCCGCGCACTCAAGTCTGTGGGCCGCTCTTGGTGCATTTTGCTAGTGCAACGTCCAAGTTCCTAAACGGAGGGAAACCAACACCATGAACTCCAACACTTTGTTTTACAGGCCCAAGTATGAAAGTGCATCCGTGGGAAATTCTTTCAAAGTAAAAACTCAGATTTGTCCTTCCTACACATGCCCTAGTGTGTAGGCTGGAGGGAAGGGGAAGGGGGACCCGGGCGGGGGGGGACACCCGACCGCTCAGAATTTCACTCCCTGAGAAAAGGCAAAGTAGCAAGGAGTCTGAAGCTGCCGGCTGGAGGACGAGCACTGGATAAGCGGATGCTGCCCCTCACGGAGGAAAACGGACAGAAAACCTCATTCCCGGAAACGCGCTGGCCCCCCCTCCAAGAGCGCTCCGAGAGCCCCGGGAAAGCAGCCTGGCGCGGTGAGGCGGTCCGGCCCGCCGCTCTCGGGCCCGCTCCGCGTCTGCGCTGCCCTGCCGGCCGCACGGGGCCGGCCCGCTCCCGCTCCCCGCCGCACAGGGCTGTTCCACACGCCCAGGACAGGGGCGAGCGGGCGGCACAGACGGAGGGAAGGCCCTGGAAACCGCTCGCCGGCTGAGGCCGCGAGGAAGCGGCCACCTCTCTGTCTCCGCGCCTTGCCTGGCGGCCGGGGAGCACTGGCAACTGTACCTGGTGACAGCGCCCCCCCTTCAGTCCGTGCTGGGGGGTAACGGTCCACGTCAAATGACATCGGCACGGCGCGGTCCTTTCAAGCACTGTTGTACCCAGAGTCCCTGAGTAGTCTGGGCGGAACAGATGTCATGACCCCCGCTCCACAAACAAGGCGGGGCCGAGCGGACCCAAGACACACCATCACGTCTCGGGGAGTGTCCAACAGGCAGGGCCCCAGCCCCTCGCTGGGAGTCAACGAGCGCCCAGGAAAGGACGACAGAGCTTATCCTTCTGGGGATAAGAAATAATTCCACCATTCACAATTACCCACGAATCAAGGAGTGCCGCCTTCCACTGTGTACAAGCCGCCTCCTCCCTGAGGAAAACCGTGGAGGCTTCTTGGCAAACGGGCCCACAGAGGCCCCCAGGACCTAAGAACGGACAGTGCTGGCAGGAGCCGCCACACAGAGTTCACACGTGTCAGAGAAAAAATGAGGGCAGGAAAGATGATTTTGGGAGCAGCGTCCCTCATTAGTAACAGATGAAAAGACAACGATGGAAGAGGTGGGAAGCTGAACCACTCGAACACTTTTATCTTCCCCTTGGAGAAAATACCAAATTGCTGCAAGATTTCTTGTGGAAAATACCGCTGGAAAGGAACAGTGGAAACAAGTCAGGGAACCCCCCCCCCTCATGACATAATCTAAGCAAGAGCGGACCAGGAGCACGAAGCTGGACCCGGGCAGGCGGCTGACCACACCCTGACCGGCTACCTGAAGCGGGGAGCCCCCGCCGGCACACAGCTCACGGGGACCACGGAATGAAGGTGTTATAATCGCCACGTTTGTAGAGGAGGAAAAACAATGAATAGCAAATAAAAAAAAAAAAAAAGGAAGTAAATGGGGGGGCACCTGGGTGGCTCGGTCGGTTAAGCCTCCCACTTCGGCTCAGGTCGTGATCTCACAGTCTGTGAATTCAAAACCCCACGTCAGGCTCCGGGCTAACAGCTCTGAGCCTGCTGCTTCGGGTTCTGTGTCTGCCTCTCCCCTGCTCAGCTCTGTCTTCTCTCTTTCTCAAAAGTAAATAAACATTAAAAAACAAATTTTTTTATACGAAGGGGGAAAAACAGAGAGAAAAACACAAGGGAAACCAAACGGGAAGCCCGATACAGTATGACAAACGTTCACCAGGTACGAAAGTAAGAGAGCGAAGAAGTGCGGTGAGGAGACGAGGTCCATCAGACTGGGACAGAAAGCTGAGACTTTGTGAAGGGCTCTAACACACAGAAATCTGGAAGATTCCACAAGGAGAGAAGAGATAAACCGCGTAAATACTGAGGAGGGCAGAGGTTGCCACCTTAACGTGGACACAGGCTCGGGGCCAACACACGACCCGGGAGACACCGTCACAGAAACACAGCCAGGGGCCCGCCTCACGCTGAGAGATGAGAGGGCTGCAAACATGTGCGCACGGGAAAGCCTCACAGGAAAGAGCCAACGCCGAACAGCAGGGAAAACGGAGCCGGCGTGACCAGAGCGCCAGTATTTCAGGAGACAACTCCCACCAAAAATCCGAATACGGAAGATCTGTACACAACAGTGAACATACACGACGCGTTCCCACCAATGCCCGTCAAGGACACAACAGAGGGTCTTGAGCACTGACCATGTACAGACCTACAGAGCAAGTCTGAACCCTCTGGAAACTCTGAGAATTAGGGAATGTGCTGCTAAGGACAAGGGCGAAGGACAAACTCAGAGGAGTGGTGATTAAAAATCTCTGAAACAAGAAACGGCACAATGCTACACAGTACATTTGGAAATCCAGGTAGGTACCTTGCAGAGGAAAATGTACTTATTTCCAGAAGGCAAACCACAAGAGGTTTTAAAAATCAGAACAGGGGTGCCTGGGTGGCTCCATTGGTTAAGTGTCCAACTTTGGTTCAGGTCATGATCTCACAGTTTGCGAGTTCAAGCCCTGCATGGGGCTTTGCGCTGACAGCTCAGAGCCTGGAGCCTACTCTGGATTCTGTTATCTCCTTCTCTCTGCCCCTTCCCTGCTCACGCTTGCTCTCTCTCCAAAATAAATAAATGTTAAAAAATTTTTTTTAAATATCAGAATGGGAGGTGGGCACCTGGATGGCTCAGTTGGTTAAGCGTTCAACTCGTGATCTCACGGTTCAGGGGTTTGGGCCATGCATCAGGCTCTGGGCTGACAGCACACAGGCTGCTTGGGATCATCTTTCTCTCTATCTCTGTCCCACCCCCACTCTACTTGTGCTCTCCCACTCTTTCTCAAAATAAATACTTTAAAAAAAAATCAGAGTACACCCAGAGCACCTGGGTGGCTCAGTTGACTGGTTAAGCATCTGACTCGATCTCCATCGGGTCTTGATCTCAGAGTCATGAGTTAAAATCCCCCCAGTGGGCTCTGCACCGGGGGTGGAGGCTACTTAGAAAAAAAAAGAAAGAAAGAAAATCAGAATATATACAAAAGCATAAAAGGAAAATACGATGAGGAACACAAAATAAAGTAAGTAATAGAGACTGAACAAAGTAAAGGTGGATTTTTATTTTAATGACCCATAAAACAGCCGAGCTGAGGTACACACAGTGAGCCAAAAGGTGCAACAGGACAGTAACAAGGCAACTCAGAGAGCAAGGACTTTCTGGTCAGTGGCAGGGAAAGCAGAGTGTGCTAGACAGAAGCGGCCGGCCTCCAGAGGTGACCGCGGGCCACACTCGGCCCAGACCTTGGCTGGGGCAAAGCCACGGACCCACAGAACACTTCTCCGTGTCCGAACAGGGCAAAGCATCAGGTCACAGGGCTTGGGGGTAGGCGGGCCAGCGCTTGTCTCCAGGCCCCTCGGCAGGTAGACTCTGGCTGCTCACACTTCATAGGCGGCCTGTGGTCGGTGAACGCAGGGCAAATGTCTTCATGGCTACACCTAAGGCAGCGTCTGGGCGACAGCACAGCAGCCTGCCCCGGTCGGCCCACCACATGTCTGTACACATGCAGGCATGGACGCATACACAGACACAGAAGAAGGTTTCTGGGCAGTGAAATATCATGCTGTAGGTGTCACCTTTAGCACATCTCCTAACTTTCCAAAGTGTGGAGTATTGCTTCAGCAATAAAGGTGTTTGGTTGTTTTGTTTTTTTTTAAATATTTTAAATGCTTTTTATTTATTTCTGAGAGAGAGAGAATGAGTAAGGGAGGCTCAGAGAGTGAGGGAGACACAGAATCCGAGGCAGCTCCAGGCTCTGAGCTGTCAGCACAGAGCCTGACGCGGGGCTCGAACCCACGAACTGTGAACTCATGACCTGAGTCAAACTCAGACGCTTAACTGACAGAGCCACCCAGGTACCCCAATAAAGGTTATTTTTAAAAAGGGAACAAAACATGTGACCATGAACAAGCCCACCGTATCACTGACAGTAGGACAAGAATATTCATTCAGTGAGTCACCTGCATGTACAGGCAATGCAAACTGACTCCAAGAGCCAGAACTACATAACTTCTAGAAAATGTAAGAGAAAATTTTTGTGACATTAGGTTAGACAAAGATTTGTGTTAGACACAAAAAGCATGAAATAGCTAAGAAAAAAATTGTTAGTCTGGGCTTCACTAAAAACTTTCTCTCTCTCTCTCTCTTTTTTAATATTTATTTATTTTTGAAAGACAGAGAGACAGAAGATGAGCAGGGGATGAGCAGAGATAGACAGAGACACAGAATCAGAAGCAGGGTCCGGGCTCTGAGCTGTCAGCACAGAGCCTAACATGGGGCTCGAACCCATGACCTGAGCCGAAGTTTGACACTTAACCAACTGAGCCACCCCAAAATTTTGCTGTTCAAAGACACTGAATTAAATGAAATGACAAACCCCAAACTGGGAGAAAGTATTTGCACAAGAAAAATCTGGTGATGGACTTGTGTCTGAAATATACAAAGAACTCTCTAAAATATAGGACATATAGGGGCGCCTGGGTGGCTTAGTCGGTTAATCGTCTGACTTTCACTCAGGTCATGATCTCGCGGTTCGTGGGTTCGAGCCCCACGTCGGGCTCTGTGCTGACTGCCAGCTCAGAGCCTGGAGCCTGTTTCAGTCTGTGACTCCCTCTCTCTCTGACCCTCCCCTGCTCACGCTGTCTCTCTCTCTCCTAGAAATAAATAAAACATTAAAAAAAAAAATATATATATATATATATAGGACATATAAAGAATTCTCAGTAACATTTTAGTAAATAGACAAAAATAAATAAATATGCATGGATACTTCACCCAAGAAGATATATGAATGAACCCTCCCCCCCAAAAGAAAAAGTCACCTGCAGTATCTGTCACTGGAGGGAGGGACAGGCAGTGCCCAAGCGCCACCGCTAGAAACCCACCCGAACGGCCAGGTACAGGGACTCACTATACCAGCGACAGTGAGGAAACCCAGCAACTGGAGTCTCCTTCACTCCCGGTGGGGTCAGGACATTCTGTGGACCGTCACCCTGAAAAAGTCTGGCAGGTTCCTAAAAAAGTAAGCGTCCCCTGCCATTTGACCCAGAAATTCCAGTCCTGAGTTATCTACCGGAGAAAAAGCAAACCACTGAGCCACACAGCGTGCTTTCTATGTTAACTGCTCACAGCAGCTTTTTTGTAATAACTAAAAATTGGCAACTATGCAAACGTCTACCAACTACTGATTAGATAAACACACGACATACGGAGGCAGTGGGAGAGTGTGCTAAGTGAAGGAAGCTATTCATATTAAATTCTAGAAAAAGAAAGCCTACAGTGACAAAGTCCATCAGTGGTGTCCTGGGTCCAGGGATAGGAGGAAGGCACAGGCTACAAACAGGCACTTTCCAGGGCAGTAGAGAAGTTCTAGGTCACAACTGTGCTGGTGGCAACGTGACTCACTGGCGCTGAACTTCCCACACTGTACACTTACAACTGCCAGGTTTCATGACACCGAAGCTATGTCTCCATAAAGCTCTCAGGAGGGGGGCTGGGGAGGTAAGAGACGCTCTGTTTCAGAGGACTTCTGCTGTAAGGGGAGCAAAGAGATGGGGTGGCAGCTGGTGGTAAAAGGGAGACGGGGTTTTTTGTAAAGAAGGGGAAAGGACGGCAAGTTTTCATGCTAATGAGGGCACCTCACATTCACCCCTCCAGAAGCAAGCCTCGGGGAGAGGAGTTCTGGAAACGAGGCAGTTGGCGGGGGGTGGGGGGTGGGGGGTGTCCAGTGCCCTGTGGGGCAGAGGCTGTGGCAGGAGCAGACAAATGGCCATCCAGGGGCCGGGAGCAGCGGAGGCCAATGGGACACACACACGGCTTCTCTAGAAGGATCCCCGTCAGCTGGGCCGGAGGCTAACCAGTGAGGACTGGAAAGAGGCCCTGCTCCTCGTCCGTGTACATTCACGGTACCCGCTCGCACAGGGTCACACCCGACTTTCAAATGAAGCGTTTGATACATTCTCTTTGATGCGCCTCTAAGTTAAATCCTGGACATCTGGAGTCTCCGTTTTTGCCATTATGAACAGCACTCTGCACATCCTTCCTCGTGTTATGTGCCCACAGGTACCTGCTTCTCTGAGCACCGTGCAGTATAGGCCTCCTGAGATGAAGTGTCCACAGAAGCAAACCCATAAGGACAGAAAGCAGATCGGTGGTCTATCCAGGGCGGGGAGGGGTGAGCAGTGGGGACCACAGGGCATGGGCCTCTTTCCCAGGTGACGAAAGCACTCTGAAGCGCAGCGTGAGCGGGGTGTGGTGGTGTCTACGAGCACCCGGAAGGAGGACCTTCTAGGGGACTAACTGTGCGGGCGGTGTGGCGGGGGGTGGTGTCACAACAACGCTGACGCCTGCTTTCAAGAGCCTGGAACAAGGCGCCCGAGGGAGGGACTGCTGGACAAATCAATGGTAGAGTCTGTCAAAAGGACCAGGCGTCATAATGGTGGAGCGCGTGCCACACCCAAGGCCAGGGGCAAAGCCAGGTGCTCAGACCCAGCAAGGGTCTTTTCCACCACCTGCCGGCCAAGAGCACACTTTGCTGTGGCCTAGAGAAATGTGCTCTTTCTGTGGTGGTCAGTGGGCACAGGGGGCCACGTCAAGGAAGCTTCTGACTCCTGTCAGGCCACTTGGCAAATGCCACGTCAGGAGCGGCCGTGCCCGCTCTCACCCAATCACTCCCGGACTTCGGCACAAAAGCATCCTGGGCCCTTGTCTGATGGTCAGACCCCCACCAACGGGCCTTCCGCCTGCCCGCACACGCTGCTGCCACCATCCCTTCCACTCAGGAGACGTTCGAGCAACAGGGACCATCACACCAACACTGTTTCTAGAGTCACGTATTTGGGGGCGCCTGGCTGGCCCAGTTAGTTAAGAGTCCAACTTCGGCTCAGGTCATGATCTCGCAGTTTGTGGGTTCAAGCCCCACGTCAGGCTCTGTTGACAGCCAGCTTACAGCCTGGGGCTGCTTCAGATTCTGTGTCTCTGTCTCTGACCCTCCCCTGCTCACTCTGTCTCTCTTTCTCAGAAATAAATAAAAACATTAAAAAAAATAATAATAAAGTCACATATTTGAGGAAAGGGGTATAAATTTTAAATATCCAAATATAAACTCTACAGGGTCTATTTCGTTCATCCTAACACGATCGTAAAATTGTAACACGAGGCAAAGGCTGTCAGGAAAAGTCATCACAAATGAACACTGTCCAGACCTGGTCACATATTTATGTAACGTCATGTTTCCAAGAAGCAGAGAGGCAGACAGGACACGACACCCATCAGCACGGAGATACCACACACGAGCCCCAGCCTCTGAGGGGGACCTTTGATGGGGAAGCGGGTGCTGCCTGCTAGGACAACAGTGTGGCAGGCTGTGGGGCAGAGCAGACCCTCTGCCGGCTGAGGGCCCCGGTCTGTGATGACAGGTGGGGGCTCGGGGCCGGCGAGCCTGCTGCCCCTCAGCACCCACCCGCAAGGCCACGTCACTGCACTGGGCAGGGTGGGGGATGGAGGGGTGTTGGAAGCACACCTTGGCTCCTTCTGAGGCGTGCATCGTCACAAAGTAACCCTACACGTGATAAATGCTGCATCAAGAAAAAAACTATGCTTGGGGCACCCGGGTGGCTCAGTCTGTTAAGGGTCTACCTTGGGCTCAGGTCATGATCTCACGGTTTGGGAGTTCAAGCCCCACATCAGTCTCTCTGCTATCAGTGCAGAGCCTGCTTCAGATCCTCTGTTTCCTTCTCTCCCTGCCCCTGCCCTGTCCCTGACCCACTCTCTCTCTCTCTCAAAAATAAACTTTAAAATTAAAAAAAAAAAAAGAAATAAAAAGAAAAAAAAAGATCCTCCTTGTTGAAGCACAGTATCTCACCCTAGAACTTGAAAAGCCTCCTTTTCCTCCTCACTCTTAAGCCCCAAGACCATCAATATTCTAGAAGTACAATCTCAGCGGGCAGCACTGTGTAAAGCTGGCCGGTCACCTGCACAAGTAACCCCATCACCAGGCGAAATGCAGGGGCCCTCAAAAGGCCAGCAGACAGCCAGGTGTGCCGGGCAGTGCCCTCCCTGCTCCTCCCTGGCGAGGCTGCAGCCACCAGATGCAGGTCCCTGTGGTCATCATTCTATTGTCAAAGCGTGTTGAGGATGACGTGGCAGTCACCGCTCTGCCACGTGCTTCGGGAAAGAAGAGTCCCCAGAGGTGGAGGGGGTCGGGGCAGACCCTCAAAGCCTGAGGAGGGGTTCGTAGTGATGCACTGGACACTCAGGAGAACCTAAGAGACTTAAGAAACAACAGGTATATTTTTACCTAAAAACATCAGAAAGGGCAGAGATGTTGCCAGCGCTTCCCACACAGACAGCTGCAGGTCTCAGGAGGGGAAGGAGCGGGGGCCCGAGCCCACACGCCTCCCCCGTCCCCCCAGATGCCCCCGAAGGGCCAAAGACATGGGAGCCATCATCCTGGACTAACTTCTCATCAGCCAGGCTGTTTTGCCTAAAAGATCCAATCAGGGTTAACAAGAATTCTGTAAAAAATGTCAAATTATCACCTGTGGTGAACCTCACCTCAATACAAGCTCTATGTGTTGCTTCTGAAAAGTGAGCAGCAAAATAAACTGAGAACCAGACCCGCCAATCACAAGTGTTGTAACAAGATGTTTTTAAAACAAAGGTTTTATTCCATTAATAAGCAAAATAAGAAGCCAAGATGCCTCGTTGTTACTGTCTTGGAGAGAACAGCGGGGGGGTGGGGGGGTGGGGGCGGGGGATGGCAGTTTCCCCGAACAAGCAGGGCAGGCGCAGGGCAGGCGGGCAGCTATTTACAAAGAGCAGCCCTCCTGCGGAGCCTCCCCGTGAAAATGTCCCGCAGCTGGGGAGCCGGGGGCTCCGGACTGGGTGTGAGCAGAACCCAGAGGAAAACCAGGAGCCTCTCTTGATGCCCCCCAAGTGCTGGGAACCTAACAGCTGGAGCCGCTGCTGGGCAGGTGCACAGAAGACCAGAAACACACCCGATGGCCTTGGCCGAGAGCCACAATCGGGAGGGCCGCATCACAGCGCGCCCACTGGAGAGAGCAGACAACCGTGACAGTGCTCTGAAAACTTCACCTCCAACCGCCACTTTTTCCAACCAAGCACAGCATTTCTATTCTCAAATTTATGCTCCTTATCTTTTGTAAAATGCAACATTTGTAGATTGCAAACAACGAACAGTTTGTTCTGGATTTTTCAAAGTTATTTATTACTGATTGTCAACAGTCCAAAGTAGACATCTTTTGTTAAGGGAGTTAAGGGGGAAGTTCCCTTTGTGACAGGCGTCCTTCCCTGTCATCACTGAACGAGGGGCACTGGACAGCGGCTGGCCTTGTTGTGTGGATGGACGCACACTTTGCTGGCTCCAACGGTAGCTCTTTCAGAAGGTTCTAGTCCAATTCTGTGGAGCCCCTGGAAGGATGGGGCTCCTTCCCCCAGGAGACCTGGGGCTGGTGGGGGTCGGCTCCTGGCCAACTCCGACGGCCGTGGGGGTTTGGTGGGCTGCCCCGTTCGGACGACAGATCCCACTGCTGACAGTTCAACCAAGTTTGACATCTTTTATTCTAGAAACGTACTGCAAAATAACCAAAGGGCAGAGATGGGTGAGGATGTGGGAGTAACGACGGTGGCCGGGCGGTGGGCGGGAGGTAACAGGTGGCACTCCAATGAGCCTATGTGAGCCCGTGCCTCCGAAGGGCAGCGGTGGGGGACCGGATGGACAGGGTTCCTCTCTGACCGAGAGCCCTGCTGGTGAAGGCAGCACCGTGCTAGGAAGGAAGAGAGGAAGTGCTGACCATGAGTCCTGACAAGCCGACGTCTCGGGGGGACAGAGCAGCAGGCCAGGGTGTGAACAGACGCAAGCCCCCGGTGGCACCGGCAGGAACATGAAATGGTGTGGCCACCACTGAAACAACATGGTGGCTCCTCAAAACAGTGAATATGAAACTAGGCCAGCGGGTTCAGCAGTCCCCCTTCTGGGAATACACCCCAAAGAAATGAAAGCAGGGTCTCAGAGATGTCTGCACCCCCACAGCCACATCAGCGTTACTCACGACAGCCAAGATATGGAAGCAACCCAACCACCCAGCCACAGATGAATGTGGATAAAGAAGAGGCTGTGTTTACACACAATGGAGTATTATTCAGCCTTAAAAGGAAAGGAAATCCTGACACCTGCTATAACAAGGATGCATCATGCTCAGTGACAGAGGCCAGATAAAGACGAATACTGTGTGATTCCACTTCTTTTTAAAAATATTTATTTATTTTTGAGAGAGCATGTGTGTGCGCCATGTGCTTGCGAGCGGGGGAGGGAGGGAGGGAGAATCTCAAGCAGGCTTTCCACTGTGAGCGAGGAACCCAACACGGGGCTCGAACTCACCAAACTGTGAGATCATGACCTGAGCCAAAATCGAGACTCAGACACTCAACCAACCGAGCCACCCAGGTGCCCCTATGTGACTCCACTTCAAAGAGGGCCCTGGAGGAATCAGGTTCACAGAGATAAGACAGAGATGGGATGACAACAGGCCACCCATGACTGAGGCCATCACAGCCCGCCCCGATCGGGACTCCTTCCCCCACAGCTGACCTCCTGGCCTGGCCTCCACTCAGCCCGATCAGAGCAGGAGCAGAAGCGCCCGCACCAGGGCACTCGGGCCCCAGGCCCTCACCGAGGTGGCCCTCGCAGGAAGCCAAGAGGGAGCTCTGCCAGGCCGCTGTGGTCAGCCCCTCCCGAAGTACCCCTCCCTGGAGTGCCCAAGGTGGCCCGAAGGGGCAGAGCTGTTTCTGCCTGGGTGTGGGGGTCCGGGGCTGGGGGCAGGAGGCCAGAGGGTGGAGCCTGGGAGGGGCGCTGCCACCCTGCAACCCTGGAGTTCCACAGCCAGGGCACCTCTCCAGGCGGCCCCAGATGCCCGCAGTAGGGGCCCGAGTGCAGGCTGCTCCGCTCAGGGACATTGTTCCTTTCTTTCTCCTTTTCTGCTTGTAAACAGCACCAGGATCAAAGTAATGAAAAGTACGGAGTCCTTCAAAACACAAACCAGGTACAATCACTGCACTCACTTTCTGAAACTCCTCCTTCAACACCGTTCTGTATGTCCTTTCCCTTTACTGAAACCACTTCTCACAATCACAGGGCCTCCGGGGTCTCCGCCAGGCGGCACGCCGCAGGCTCTGTGTCCCCGCCCCCAGCACCACTGGGAGCTTCCACAGGTACAGCTTTAGGTCCGAAGAAGACTGGCTCCCTCGCCGGTTTTAACAATGGAGAAGCTGAGGCTGCAGATGCAACTTTTAACACAATGGGTCAAAGGTGGGGGCCTTTCCAAAGGCCAGGGCTACAGCGTGTGCCCTTAGGGCCCTGACTGCCGCCCCATGGGCACAGCAGATGGGGAGCCGAGCAGCCCAGCTCACGACACGTGCACGCCCTCGGCAGGACCACTTACACTTATGTGTGTAAATGTGCACAGTTCAGCACCAGCGCCAGCAGCGACGCAGCCAACACCCCTGTGACCAGAACTGAGCGTGTGCAATGGGTTGGTCACCACACATGTGAGCGACCCCTGTACAACCTCCCCCTTTCCCGGCTACACGGGCCTTACTCACAGGTTCTGTTTAAAACGGGTTCAGAAAAACAAAGAACACACACAAAACCAAAACTTTCGAGCTTTCAAACATCTTGCCACCTGACCAACAGGAAACCAACACATATACTCCAGAGGAAGGAGCCAGACGACGCCACCGGTCTCCTCACGGGGAGGCCAGCCGCCGTGGCACCGAGCTGGCTCTGCGAACAGCGCGCACTCTAGCACGCACTCCGTTGTCCTGAAAGAAAAATCGTGTCTCGGAGGTTATGCTCCCAAGCCAGAGAAGGTGACACAGAGAGAGGGCCTCCGGCAGAGGACCCTAGTGTCTTCCGTGAGTGTCACTGTGAGGACCCTCACCATGGCTCCGACCGCCCTGACCCAGGGTGCCTCCTGTGGCCAACCACAGAGAGGGTTCAACAGCACCAGCGTACTGCCCTGGGCCAAGATGGCCCTTGTGACAGATACCAGAAGGCCACGCGACAGTCACTGGACATCATTCTCCTCGTGCGTCTCACTTAAGGATTCAGTTTCAAGGGTGTCTGGGTGGCTCAGCTGGTTGAGCATCTGACTCTTGTTGTTCTTGTTGTTTTTTAAATGTTTTATTTATTTCTGAGAGAAAGAGAGACAGAGAGAGAGGAAGGCAGGTAGCGTGAGCAGGAGAGGGTCCGAGAGAGGGGGAGACACAGAACCTGAAACAGTCTCCAGGCTGTGAGCTGTCAGCACAGAGCCCACTGCGGGGCTCGAACTCACAAACCGTGAGATCGTGACCTGAGCTGAAGTTGGACGTTTAACCGATGGAGCCACCCAGGCATCCCAAGCGTCCGACTCTTAATCTCAGCTCAGGTCATGATCTCACGGTTCTTGGGTTCAAACCCTGAGCTGGGCTCTGAGATGACAGCATGGAGCCTGCTTAGGATTCTCTCCCTCTCTCTCTGTGCCCCTCTCCTTCTTGTGCTCTCTCTCTCAAAATAAATACGTAAATTTAAAAAAAGATCCAGTTTCAGCTTTAGTGTGTTGTTTTTGGCTTAAGGCTCTTGAACATCACTCATGGCCGTGTCAGTGTTGTTAGCACAGGACACCAGGCTCAGCGAGACCCAGATGCCACCCCCTGCATCTTGTGACAGAGGCTCAAACACGACTCAGGAGGCCGGGGGCAGCGCCCCGGCCTGGCCAGGCACAGGTGGGGCCCGCAGGTGGACGTGGCGTCACTGCCCCGTGCCAATCATCATCTGGACCGTCGCCAGCCAGTCCATGAAGGAGAAGGGGCGTTGACAACGCCAATCCTTTGCCCGCAGCCCAGCTCTGTACGTCCATGTTACCAAGTATGTACTGAGCAAAGCTGTCCTTTGCTTCCAAACTGAGCATTCCAGAGACCTCAGCCACATCACCACCAATGTCCTCAAGCCTAAGGATGGCTCCAGAAATCACAATCTCAAAAACAAGACCACGGACGTACCCCCTTGCCCTCCACGCACAATCAGTGCCTCCACAAAACAAATGCCCGATGCAGAGGATTCAAGAATTCTTTCATATTTTTAGTGAAGTCCAAATAAGGTCCCCATGGAAGCCTCCTTCCATACGTGCCAACTGCCACAGCCAGCGAGTAAGAGGGTGATGCCCTGGGACCCAGCAGCGTCCCTCGGGCCGGGGCCTGGTAACAGCCACGGGCTTCTCATTCACTCCTGCCTCCTCGTCCCGGCTGTTTGGGCCAAGCCTCTGCTCTGAGCTTCGGCTGCCGGCCACAGCGGTTGTTCACGGCACTTGGGCTCCTTTCACACCTGCCCCTCCGCCTCTCCACACTGAACCTGCAGCTGGAATCTGAGGTCCTGAGAGGCACCTTCTCCTGCTTCCTCTTAGCAGCAGCATGAGATGCCCGAGTGATGCAGAAGGTAGAGAGGGCAGCGCTCACCAGACTCTTGTGTAAGAGCCACAGAACCACCTAAAATCAACAAGTGTCAGAGATACCAAAATTAGCATCACTTATTTTAAGTTTATTTTGAGAAACAGAGCAAGTAGGGCCAGAGGGGGGCGGAGACAGGGAGAGAATCCCAAGCAGGCTCCGGGCCGCCAGCGCAGAGCCTGCCTGAGGTGGGGCTCCAATTCACAAAACGCACAATCACGTTCAAGAATCAACACTCCCCTTGAGCGTGTTGGCAACACAGGAGGAACGCCAGGAAAGGGGCACTGGGGACCGCAGCGCTCAAGATGAGGTCGACCACACACTGCCTGGAACACCCACCTCTGACACCTGGCGACCTCGCCCCTGCAGGGGCTCCATGTTCTCAGGGGCGGGGCGAGGGGGCGGCCACGGAGAGAAGAGGAGAACTCCTACTGGTGCCCGTGAGAAAGACCGAGGCGGAAAACGCTGGGGCAGGTCCTGGCTGGAGAGCGCTCAGCTGTAAAGGGAGGCCCAGGCCCCAGGTAGGCCCCCAGAGCCGCACGCGGGTCTCCGGCAGGTGGCAGGCCAACCGCGTCCTACTGTAGCCTCCGTGATGTCCCTGGGAAGACCTCCTGTCCCAAACCTCAGCTACCCCCGTGGGCTTCACCGCTCTTCCCCCGGGTCTGGAACCTGCTCCCGACAGCCGGAGAGTGCGCTCAGCCATCCACAACCAGACCTCTCTACGGGAACCCCTGCAGAATCTCCATTCCTCCCCTTCCAGGAAGCCCACCCCGGCGGCAGGGAGCAGGGGCGCTCGGGGATGCAGGCCTCGCCACCGCTGCTGCAGTGAGGGGCCGGGGACCACGGGAGCAGCATGCACCTGCGCTTCTCGGGGCGCCCAGTTGTTGTCTTCTCTATCCTACAATTTAGGAAAACCAACCCAAATCTTCTTCTCACTCTCAAATTCAGATCTCTGTACCAAGCCTGGCTGAAGGTACGAGCTGGACGGCACGAGCTGGACACACCCCTCCTGCGTGCACCATGTGGACTGGAACCCCAGCTCACCCCATCCTGTAGGGAGCCTCCTTCCCTGGCACCTCATTGGGCATTCTTGCAGCTGCACAGGGGATCCTGGGCCAGCCCACCAGCTTTTGGTCATCTCGTGAACAACCCCAACATGCACAGCAGAAAAAACACCCAAGGAATGTAACAATTAAGAGGAATATACAATCACTGTTGTTTTAAGACAAGGTTTTGGGTGGTTTTGTTACACAGCGATAAATAACTGATACACGTCTCCTTCAGGATAGGGCGTGTTCTGAAATAAGAATAATGTGGGATGCTGAATAAACACACATTTAGCCCTGAATACAGCACTGCCTTTAGAGCTACGCTGATTCCTAATCTCCCCTCCTCCATTTTTCCCTAACAAGGCACCGAAAGTCAAGTAAGACCCCGTGAGGTTGTGGAGCCCCCACAGGACATGGGCCCGTCCTGACCCCTTGCAGTGAAGGAGCCACCGTATCACACTGCCTACCTGTCACACTCAAAATGCCGGCACGTACACAGCCACAAGAAAAACAGAACCAAACGCTGAGCACTCGTGAAATCCCTCAACACAGACCAAAGTGAAAAGTACATTAATTTTCAAATTTTAGCAAGGAAATGACATTCCAAGGCTTTTCCTAAACTTTTTGGAGGATGCCGTGACATCTCTTTCAATATATAACAAGTCTGAAAGCCAAAATAATCAAGACTTAATAAAAGTGACATGAACCCCCTTCTACTACCCCGTCCATCACGACGTACACTGTGTGACTGTTAATTCTTTTTCTGCAGCCCCACCAGGAATGACAATTTTGTTGGCTGACTGAAGAGTTGAATTCTTAAAGGAGCTGAAAGATCTGGTGCGAAGGGGAGCTCCAGAGTAGACAAGTGATTTTTGGAGAAAAGATCTGTAAATGAAACTCCAGAAACCTCAGATTCCACTTGATAATAACACACCCTTGTGACTCTCCCGAAGTACACCTCGTTATGTAAAGGCATACCAAATACTTAAAGTGCAAGATGTTTTATAATATACAAATACATAGGTAATGTTACATACATTCTCCAGTATTACTTGCTTAGCAACATTTCCAACTTATTCAGCAGGTTCGTAAAAGACCTGTGTTGAGTCCGAATGTTAGAGCCATAAAGCTAAATTACTTATATGTGAAAAATGCAAAACACAGAATACGTAACTACTCTTTGATTCAGAAGAGCCAAAAATATCCGTGTGGCCCCAGAGTGGGCTGAGCCTCACAGGCTGGCAGAGGGTGGAAGGGGGGTTATCTTGACTGTGCTGAGGGACACTGTGTAGGGGACTCAAGCCCCGCGTCAGCATGGGGCCTGTTTGGGATTCTCTCTCCCTCCTTTCCTTCCTTCCTCCCTCCCCCTTCCTCTCAAAATAAATAAACTTTTTTTTTAAGTGGCTTACAAGGCTTTCTGAAGCGTGCTTTCTAAGCAGCGCCCCCCCAACACCTGACGGCACAGCAGCAAGTAGGTGGTGGCAGGAGGGGGGCTGCGCCCACAGAGACACGGAAAGGATGGTGCTCAGGGACATCCGCAGTAGAAGTTAGCTTTCGTGATCCATCGGCCTCCCTGACCCACCCCCTCGTCCCGTGTAGGTCACAGGCGTCAGCCACTCGGCCAGAGCACACTCCAGGCCCGGCTGTCAGCGGCATTAACTGACAGCACCCATCAGGGCTGGCTGTGCAGAGCCCACCGGCCCAGGCTCCAAGGGGGCAGCCCCAGAAGAGGGCCAGGCAGCAACCCCTTAGTAGGCTCCTGTTGTGAGCGGCTCCGTGAGAACGTGAGAACCACCCTTGGCAATCTGGTTGTACAAACACAGCCTGGGGTTTGCCAGCAGCTGGCCCGCGGCCCAGACAGGGCACAGCCCTGCTCCCTTGCTGTGGCCGTCCTCGGCCTCTCTCTGTTCCTCCCTCCAGAGGCTGCCTCTCTGTGCTGCTTCGGCGAGGAGGAGCAGGGACAGAGAGATCACGCAGGTCTGTGTGTGTCCTCACATGCCTGGCGCCAGCACCTAACACAGCCGGGAGTGCCCAAGCGTGCGGGCTTGACGTTGTCACGCGGTGGAGCAGCACCCCACGGCTCCCGCCTGTGTCTCTGCCACAGGGCAGGCCTGGGCGGCTCCCTCCACGTCCTCAAGGCCAAACCTGCAGCTACTTCAAAAGCCACCCTATGGACTTCCTGTAAATGAGCCGCTGCCCACGGCACCCTGCGGTGCGCCGGGTGCCCTCCAACCGCTCCTCTACCCTGGCCCCTCCCCAGCCCAGTCAGCCCACCTGCTTCTCGGGGCAACAGCAGGCAGGGCCGCAGCGTGGCCGTGCCCCTGGGCCAGGCCCCACAGCCATCGTCCCGTCAGGTCCCGCGATCACCCCTGTGTGTGCTGCTGCCTCTCCCTGACGTGGGCCGGCAGCCCCTCCTCAGGCCCCCAGGTAAGTGCTTGGGAAAGGGGTTCGTGCTTAGAAATGCCTCCTGGAGACGCAAACCGTATTCTGGGTTGAAACCAATTACGGTTGAGGAAAACATCACAAGAGTAACTCAAAGCTAAAGATCCCTTCTAGACTCCCTCTCTTTTGTTTTATGAGAAACCACAGCAAGCAGATCTGCCATGTGTTACCTTCATGACACTGCGTCTGCCACTGCTGATGTCTTCAGGCTCCGACAGTAAGCGCCTCGTGTATACATCTGCTCTGTAAAACCTGTACTTGCAGCAAACTGTTCTCTTCATCTGAAGAGGCTGCGTTCACCTGGTTTCTGGTTTTGTTCACAAACAGTAAGTTCTAAATCCAACCAGCTTCCAACCACTTTGTCCAAACCTATCTATTTAAGGCTTTTCTGGGCAGCACTTTCTCTTATTCTCAAATCAACTTCTTGCTCTGAAGGACAGCACAGGACAACGGGGACCACGGAACAGGGGCTGGGGGCAGGGCAGTAACCGAAGGCCCTCCTGGGTCCTGAGGACAGCGGGCAGCTCTGCAGTGGCAGGATGGCACGGAGATGCAGGCCTCGGCTCCTGGCACAAGGGAGGAAAAGGGAGCCCTTTCATCCTCCCACAGGCCACGAGGCCCAGCACGGACCCCCTCACAGCACGGCTCGACCCTGGCCCCGTGTCCTGGCACAAGCACAGTATGCCAAACCAAAGCCACAGCACCCGAACTTCAATGGGTTCTTCCAGAAGACACAAAATTCTCCAAAGGCTTGAATCAAACCAAAAAGGAGGGCTGCAATCCCTCTCCTGGGTTATGGCCGAGAGAAACGAAAACACATCACATAAAAACCTGTACGTGAATTTTCAGCTAGCACTAGCCACAATCACCAAGGGGCGCAAATGATGCCAACATGGACCAGGTGATGATAAAATGAGGTGCTTCCGCACAAGGACCCAGGATCCAGCTGTGAGGAGGAATGATGTGCCAGCACACACAGCGAGGTGCACGAGCCCTGAAAACATGGTGTTCGGTGAAATATGCCAGACACAAAAGGCCCCATGTTGTGTGATGTGCTTCTACGAAACGTCCAGGATAGGCAAGTCACCAAGACCGAGAGCAGGCTGGCAGCTGCGGGTCACTGGGTGCCATGAGGAGCCGTGCTGAACACAGGCAGCCGCACCTGTGACCAAACTGCACCCAAGTAAATGCAGATCGGGACGGTCTGAGTAAGGTCACAGGATGGCACCAGAATGGACACCCTATCCTGGTTGTGACACTGCTCAGTTTGCAAAATGTCACCACTGGAAAAACTAGGCAAACCATATGAATCTACAGTAGCCTCAGGAAAGCCAACCAGATAAACCAGGGGGAGCCGGACTGTGTCCATCCCCACCCCAGCTGAAGGCGTGTCCCCGAAGCAGGGCCCGTGCTCGTGTGACCACAAAGCAAACCTTTCCGAGAGGCAGGTGCAGGAACAGCAGGGAACAGACGGGTCACCCCGCAGGTGGGTTGGGGAGGGCCACAGCCAGCACAAGCAGCTTCCAGAACAGGCGCGGTTCCTCTCAGGCTCCGAGGACTCGGAGTTCAGAGGCAGCCATACAGCTCTGATAAGTGCCCTCTGGGTGTGGGGCCCGTGTGGAGAAGTTTCTGGAAGGAGCTATGGGACACGACCCGGGGAGCAGTGCCGAGTCCACACACGGCCTGCCAGCACCTCTCTGGGACCACCCCGTCACGACCCTGGAGCCCAGCCACACCCGGAGCCCAGCACAGGTTCCACAGGGACCCCGCAGCCTCCCGCCCCATCGTGTCAGGCAAAATGGTATAAAGGCTCCTACAGTCTGATCCAGGGGCCATGGAGCAATCCCTCCAGCTAAGAGGGGGCAGTGCCTGCCTTGAGCACAGCTCCTACTGCTCATTAAAGCGAGCCAACCAAAGCCCGCAGCTCACCCAGCTGAGTACAGCGGTGGTGCCCACTGGCCCAGGCTCCCCTGCCCTCACTTCCTTCCCCTACAAGTCCCAAATGCAGAAGTGAGGTTTAATCAAGGAGACCATCCTCCTAAGACCGCCACGACTCTGGTTATGGAGCCTGCTGAGCACAGCTGTGACGCCCCTGCACCTACAACGGGCTCACACAGCCCCAGACACTCCTGTTTACCTGGCAGATCTGCACGCACACCAAGGGGCCAGGTATGAACCCTCCGCTGCTGACTGACCCCGAGGCCCCGTGGCTGCACAGTTCAGCTCCATGCTTAAGTTTCTCTAAATATGCTTGGCAAGGATGCTATCGGTTGCCCTATCTCATAACAAATAAGACCTATTGAGAATTAAAAACTGCCACATGCCCGTGCCCTTTTCTGATATACCAGGAGGGAGACAGACTGACCTTCATTTCCACCAGAACTCTGTCCCAAATACTCAAGAAAGGCAACAAGTCACAAAGAGGACAAGCTGAACCCCGACACCTAGCAGAGTAACAATTCCTAAGAAACAAACCAACACTGTCCATTTCAGAACCTGGTGTAGTTTTAATCTGTCCACCCACCAACCCCGCCCCCACAGCAGATGTGAGATGTGGTGGCTCCAGCCAGCCAGTGGGCGCCCAAGAGCGCCCCCGACGTCAGCGGGAGCCCAGGTGCACCCCTGACACCAGCATGAGCCCAGGAGCGCCCCCGACGCCAGGACAAAAGTCCAGCAGCGTCTATGCCAGCACATCTGGGGCAGGAGAGGAGGGCAGCGCAGGCTAGACATCTGCACCCCAACGCCAAAAGGCTCTCCTAGGGGACCCAGCTGACACAGATCCGCCAGAGCTACCCTCGCAGCACCCGAAGACGGCAACACTGAGGAGGAGGGCAGGGGCACCCAGGCCCCTCCAGGCCTCCGCCCAAGGTGGGCGTGTTCTGCCGCTCCAGCAGCACAGAAACCAGCGGAGGCCATCGGGGCAGGGGCACCGACCAGGGAAGGCAACGTGGCTCGCAGCCAGGAAGGGAATCCATGAGGACACCCGTCTCCTACACTCGCACGTTACACACCACCAAAGGCTGGCTCATGGAGCACCACTTCTTAAGAAGTCCTACCGAAGCTGTAAAGTTGGAACCAGAGGAGCAATGGATTCCAGAACACAAGAGCAGGAGTGAGGGTCTGCACTGAACCCAGGGGTCCCCCCACTGATTGCGGCTTCAAACTGAAGAACCACAAAGACCACCAAGGACAGCACTTGACTCTCAAATAAATAAAGGATTTTAAACACGGATTTTGAACACTCAATTCTGCGAAAACTTACCACGAGAGTTTACAACTTTACGAAGAAAAGAAAAAGCAAGCACATTACGAGATATATGGTAATACTCGAATAATCCTCGAAATCTAGGAGAAGAGCCACACAGTGCCATTCTCTATGCCCAGGGTAAGGGAGCCACCCACAATCACACAGTACCACCACCATGCTTTCCTCCATCAAGAGGGCAGGGGGTGGGGGAGCTGCCTACAAGAAGGGTCTGCAGGAAGCTCAAGCAACAGGCCCATCCAAACAGAGCCCCTGGTCTGGAGCAAGGTGGTCGCCAGGTCTTCAAGGGTCAGTCAAGAGCGCCAGCTGCTTAAACCACACACACCACTAAAAACAATGGCCAGGATTTTGTAAGGTCTTTATGTGAGATACTGCTGAAGACTGTGCAAATATAATGACGTGATGTCTGAGACTTACACTATAATATTAAAATTTGAAATTTTAAAAGAAAACAACACAAATAAGCAGTGGAAAGAAACAGATGTAACCAGACTGGCAAAACGCTGGTGACTGCTGAAACTGGTTAGGTATACAGGCACCATTCTCTTAGATTCTCTGAATGTTCAAAAACATCCCTAATGGAAATTTAAATCAAAGTTTTAACTTTTATGTGAAGTCAGCTGCCATGTCTCGGTGGGTCACCAAAGCTCACTGCCTAGCAATACACAGTCCCCTCCCAGCCACAGCTGTTCACCAGGTCCCCACGTGTGTGTTCCCCAGCCACCCAACTTCACAGCTCCTTCACAGAGGGGCTGCTGTGCACGCACGTGCACACACAAGCAGCACAGGAAGGCCAGAGAAGCCACAGTCCATGTTTTCATTACAAGAAGTGAACATCCAAGTCATCGTCATTCTGTCTTCCTCCATTATTACTACCATAAAGAGCTCTCCTGCTGCTTTTAGATCCCTGGATGGGAGAGGAGGCACAGCTGCTGGCCAGTTAACAGAAAAAGCCTTCAAGAGGCATCCAGTCTAACCCAAAGGGTTAAGTCACTTTCCCAAGATCCTAAACTAAGCTAATGGTTGAACCTGAACAAAAAAGCCATATTCCCAAAGTCATACCAAAAGAAATGGTACAGCTACGGGGTAAAAGGCAGTACGTGTCGACGCCGGACCCTGGCCTGGGGCACCCTCACGGCACCGTGCTGCAGGCCGGGCTGGAAGGGAGAGTAACCTGCTGTAGCACATGGGGTCCCTAATGACGGCAGCACACCTGCATGTACCACACCGAGCACCATAACCACAGCCAGAGCGGCTCTCTCTCTTCCCCGTGCTGTGCTCCCCCCACAGGCCTCCCAGGGCCTGACTCGGGTCCCAACCCAAGGGGTGCAGGGCAAAGGTGCAGAGAGCAGTGGAGGGCTCCCTTTCCTTGCCAACAGGAGGAAGACAATCTGCAGGTATGCGAAGATCAACTTGGGAGCAGGGGGCCCCAGGCACCCCCCACCACCCGCTGCCCCCCTCCCCCCCGGATGGCTGTCCAGCCTCTGCTGCTCCTGCCTCGCCAGCAGGGCAGTCCATACAGGGCACTGATGGCACATGGAGAGTACAGTGTCAAGGTGTCTCCTCCAGCTGTGGCCAAGCCCAGGCACGCTTCTGCCCCTGGACGGGCCAGCCAAGAGAAACAAGACTCCGCACATGCGTTCATCCGTGCCCACGAATATCCTTTAAAAAGCTAGCCCTAAAATGTCTGAAGCTGGGATGTGCCCAGAAAGCCCTTCTGACTGGTTCCTGGAGGGTGGGGACAGCCCCACGCCTGCCCCACACCAGACATGAAGCTGTTCAGGAACGGTCTGCAGTCAGGAAGGGGAATGGAAGGCGGCGGGCACAGGGCTCTGCAAACAAGGCACACTTGGGCTCTTTATCTCATTATCACAAACCTAAGAATTTCTGAGACAGACTGTCTACCAGCTTCTAAGTGGAATGAAAAATTTGTAATATAATAAAAAAAAAAAAAAGGAAGCTCAAATCAAGCGTAAACCATGAACAGGTTCTCAATATGCCTTGAAACCTGGAGGTGGGTTTAGGAGACTGCAGGTGGGGGACCATGCAAGTGCCCCAGATCAGGTCAGGACTTCCGGTGGCAGCTCTTACAATGTGCTCTGCACCCACACTGGATGCTGCATCCAATGTGCTCTGTCTCCAAAGGTCACCCTTGAACTCTCAGCGGCCTGCTCCATCCCTCCTCTCATGAACACCGGCCCTTCAAGAGGTAGTATATATTTATACAGACCAATAAACGTAAGACTATATATCCTCACCATCAAGGACCTGGGACTGGGGGTGGAGGACAAAACGAACAATTGTCCATTTATGTTGTAATTTTTTCCAAATAATTTCCTAAGAAATGTAACTTTCATAAGAAAATTTGAAAATACAAAAAAAAAAAAAAATTTTTTTTAGAAACTAACCTGCTTCATGGGGCGCCTGGGTGGCTTAGTCGGTTAAGCGTCCAACTTTCGCTTAGGTCATGATCTCGCGGTTCGTGGGTTCGAGCCCCGCATCGGGCTCTGTGCTGACTGTCAGCTCAGAGCCTGGAGCCTGTTTCACAGTCTGTGTCTCCCTCTCTCTCTGACCCTCCCCTGCTCATGCTGTCTCTCTCTCCTAGAAATAAATAAAACATTAAAAAAAAAAAAAAAAAGAAACTAACCTGCTTCAGGAACTTTACCATTTCACAGTTTCCAATCCTCATTTCTCAAAAACATACACCTTCATCTTTATTCACCAAACATTCTATTTTCTCCATCTCCAAACTGCTCAAGCTTCAATTCAGGTCCAAATATAAATGAGTATGTATCAAACGCCTCCTTTCTACCAAGAAAGCCACTGTGAAAGATGTTATTTCTGGCATCCCAGCTGCAAAGTGATGATGCATTTTTAACTCCTTTTCTCCTAAGTTGTGGGGTGCCGCGGGCCTGCCGGGATATAGCCGGCGAGCTAGTCCAGAGCACACGCTGGCACGGCTGCACCCCGCACCCTTGGGGCACTGCATGCCCTGCAGACCAGACCCACACTGAGGACACCACCCAGCAAGGGAGGTGCCCTGGGCAGTGAAGGGTCAACATTTTTGCTGTAAGGTCAATGTAAGTCTTTGCTTAAAGACAAAAATCAACAAGACAGGTTCGGTCACAGAAAATCTAGAGAAAAATGCAGGAATTTGACTGTGCTGCTGAACTGGCAGCCACAGGCTCTTCTATAAGTCTGCTTTTGGCTGGGGGGAGCGGGGGGGGGTGAGGAGGAGTGTGCTGGAGAGAGCTGGTGGCGAGGTTTCACTGATGTGACTGGTATTAGGCACTACGCTTTCTGGCCTCAATGATGATGAGATCCACACGCAGTGTCATTCCTGAGGTTAGGGACACAGTGACAACTGGAGACCGTAAAGAGGACAGGCAGAAGTGCTCCCCGGCATGCGCTCAGACAACAGCTCGCTGCACATGCGCACTGGCTCTGGTTCGCACAGGCCCAGCGCCCAGCCCTAAGCAGATGGCAAATAATCGATCCCTAGAGTGAGTGCAGGGCTGGGCAAAGAGAAGGGTGGGCAAGAAGAAGGCCACAGAAAGTCCCACACACCCACACCCACCAGCCCGGGCGTGCCGTCTCAAGAAGTGACAGCTCTCTTGCTTGCCGTAAAAACCCCAGCCTTACATCGTAACAGAAAGCCATTTTATGACAGAATTCTAGTTTACAAAACAGGCTACGTGGCTGTCTAGTTATGAGAACAAGTAGCCTGCCCAGGATGACACGCCTTCCATTACTAAAAGGAAGATTCAGTAAGTCCTGCACAGAGACCAAAAGGCAGGAGACGGTCACAGTGACAAGAGTCATGCCGAGCCCCCAGGCTCTGCATCCCACGTCCCTGCAAGAGGACCATCACCGGGAGCAGGAGGGGACAGCTGGTGGCAGTGCACAACCCCATGTTAGATCCCTCTCCACATGCCTACACCTTGACAGCTGGTTCTGGGTGAATACGCGTCCTCAGTGGGCCCAAGAAGCAGAGCCTCAGGCCTCTTCCAGAAGAAACCTTTACAGGCAAAGGAGGAAGCTTCACCTGAACCCAGACTCGCTATCCTGGATTGCCAAGTTCCTGTGAACTAAGATCTCGCTCCTGAATGTAGCCGGTTGAACTCAGGTTGTAAAGCACACAAGGAGGAACCCCTAAAAACAGCCCAACTGTGGGCCCCCACACAGCTGCACTCATCTGTCCAAACCCAGGCAGAAGCCCCACCACCAGGCTTGCCAGGAAATGCCATCCATGGAACCAGACCTTCAGAATTTTATTCTCAAGAAACTGATGCCCTTCTGTTAGTCAAATTCGGGCTGGAGCATATTTGGTGTGTATGTGTCTGTGTGTTCACCAAACCTACTCACCTTGTCATCAAGTGTTTAGGGAACACTCTCAGCAGGGAACACTCTGAGCAGATGCGACGGAGGCAGGAAAAAGCCAGATGGACGTGTGAGGCCCTTGGTGACCACAGTGCAGCCATTCAAGCTCTCTGGGCCGTGGCGTGGCTGTGGCACTCAGACCACAGCTGTTCAATTCCCTCCCACCACGCCTGAGATAACTTCAAGGATGTGTGCTTTGCTGGAATTACCTGAGGCCTGGGGAAGGCAAAGGGAAGCAGGGAAGGGGGTGGGCCCCGGACAGGTCGGTGCGGACCCACCAGGTCCCTCCACGGCATCAGAAACATTAGAGGTCAGGGGCCACTGCACGGATGCTCCAAGCAGAGTTGGAAGAAATCAATCACTTCAGCTTCTGTTCTACCTGAAGTCTTCACCTTACACCGAACAACTATAATCAATAAATAAAGCCATTTATGTAGCCGCCTGCGCCATGACAATCGCTCACTCTTGTCCGGATTTTCAACTTCCACACCGCGGTCAGTTATTAAAAACCAGTTAAGGGGCGCCTGGGTGGCTTAGTCGGTTAAGCATCCGACTTTCGCTCGGGTCATGATCTCGCGGTTCGTGGGTTCGAGCCCTGCGTTGGGCTCTGTGCTGACTGCCAGCTCAGAGCCTGGAGCCTGTTTCAGTCTGTGACTCCCTCTCTCTCTGAGCCTCCCCTGCTCACACGGTCTCTCTCTTTCTCTCTCTCCTAGAAATAAATAAAACATTAAAAAAATTATTAAAAAAAATAAAAAATAAAAACCAGTTATTAGAAGTCACCTGATGTGAAATGCTAATAACTCAGGCCTGACTCGTACTCCCGAGCAGCCCCTAAGCCCCACAGTCTAGACACCTGGCTCAAGGGGTTTGGAGAGAGAAGAGGAAATGAAATGCGATCTCTCTTTTTAACCAACTACTAACGTGAAAACAGCAGTACATTTTTATTGTAAAGAAATTTAGATAATGCTGACACACGGAAGGAAAATTGAGGACGAATCCGTAGTACCCAGTCCCTAGCGAAACACTGGCGTGCAACTTTTGGCCAAAACCGAGATCACACTGAATGTGCTGCTCGGAGGACTCTGGTTTCTGAGCCGAGGCTCCCCACCTCTCCACTTGGGATCACAAGCCTTAGGCAGGAGCACACTTTGTCTAAGTCAACACTGAAACATGACTCCTGACCCAGATCTGCTGTGCCTGGCTGCACACTGATTGACAGAA
This sequence comes from Proteles cristata cristata, assembly GCA_017311185.1. Classification (NCBI taxonomy): domain Eukaryota; kingdom Metazoa; phylum Chordata; class Mammalia; order Carnivora; family Hyaenidae; genus Proteles; species Proteles cristata. The sequence goes on along the minus strand of JAESUZ010003574.1, from coordinate 125,602 downwards.
CTGCAAGGATCTGTACCCCTGGCCTGGTTCCCCACTCTCAGTTGAGAGGAGAAGAGCAAGAATTAGAGGATTCGTCTGTCCCAAAGCACACAGAATGTGCACCTCCTGTCTTACAGAGCAGAGCGTGGTCAGGACCCACACGTTTCACAAACAATGATGACCTTGGAAAAGGCTCGGACACCAGCACTCCTTTATGGAGTCTGCAATGGGCAGTTCCGGGCTGGAGGAGCAGGGAAACCACAAGATCCCTTCCAGCTCAGACCTGCCCTCCCCGTCTCTCGGATCTGCAGGCAGCTGCTCACAGAGCAGGACAGGCGGCCTCCGCCACCTGGAAATACATACCTACGACATATGGCAGAAAAGATGCTGTGGTGCTGGTTAAGGTGAGACACAGATGGGGACCAAGGTCATCTAGAATACCAACAGGGAGGAGCCACAAAAGGAAGTGGTTGCTTCATAGATAAAAGTTGTAAGAGTGATGAGACTTAAGATTCCCAAGGAAAACCAAAAACTTCTTTCTTGCTGTGGCTCCCTTGCTCTCTAGGGTCCCTACCAGCAGCCCCTGCACACAGGTTGTGGACGCCTGCTCTTTAATGTGTACCCACAATGAGAGGCCAATGAGGCTGCCCTGGAACAGGGCTGTGCCAGGAACAGCCAGAGCCTGGTGGCCAAAGTTAAGTTGAGGCCCCATGGGTGGTCATGCTGGCTCTGTGGATTCAAGATGCAGCCAGTGGATGGTCACACAGGTGAAAGCAAAGAACCTGAATCAGGTTATAATGGCACCAAATGGGCATACGTGCAGATCCCAGAGACCTGGAGAGCTGCATCCATGCCCAGCCCCACCCCTGCCTTCCTTTCCCATTACACTGTCCATGCATCCAGGCAGGAAGTGACCATACTTCACACCTACTAGCACCATGCAGGAATTCCCCATGTTCTGTGTCTGTCAACCTCAGCTCCCAATGAAGGAGGCACTCCACTGAAAGCAAATAGCAAAATAAAGAATCTAAATGGTGGCATGAAAACAGACACTCAGATCAATGGAACATAACAGAGAACCCAGAAATGGACCCACAAACATATGACCAACTCATCTTTGATAAAGCAGGGAAGAATATCCAGGGGAATACAATCTCTTCAGCAAGTGGTGCTGGGAAAACTGGACAGTGACATGCATAAAAATGAACCCGGGCCACTTTCTTACACCATGCACAAAAATAAACTCAAAATGGATGAAAGACCTAAACATAAGACAGGAAGCCATCAAAATCCTCGAGGAGAAAGCAGGCAAAAAACCTCTTTGACCTTGGCTGCAGCAACTTACTCGTCTCCAGAGGCAAGGGAAACCGAAGCAAAAATGAACTATTGGGACCTCCTCAAAATAAAAAGCTTCTGCACGGTGAAAGAAACAATCAGCACAACTAAAAGGCAACTGATGGAATGGAGAAGATATTTGCAAACGACATATCAGATAAAGGGTTAGTATCCAAAATCTATAAAGAACTTACCAAATTCAACACCCAAAATCCAAATAACCCAGTGAAGAAATGGGCAAAAGATATGAATAACACTTCTCCAAAGAAGACATTCCAGATGGCCGACAGACACATGAAAAAATCCTGAACATCTCTCATCATCAGAGAAGATCACATCAAAACCATAAAGAGATACCACTTCACACCTGTCAGAATGGCTCACATTAACAATTCAGGGAACAAGAGATGTGGGCGAGGATGTGGAGAAGCAGGAACTCTCTTGCACTGTTGGTAGGAATGCAAACTGGTGAAGCCGCTCTGGAAAACAATATGGAGGTTCCTCACAAAGTTAAAACTAGAACTACCCTACGACCCAGCAACTGCACTACTAGGTATTTATCCAAGGCATACAGGTGTGCTGTGTCGAAGGGGCACACACACCCTAATGGTTATAGCAGCTCTATTGACAACAGCTCACGTATGGAAAGAGCCCAAATGTCCATCAATGGATGAATGGATAAAGAAGATGTGGTGTGTACACACACACACACACACACACACACACACACACACACACACACACACACTGGAGTATTACTCAGCAATCAAAAAGAATGAAATCTTGCCATTTGCGACTACGTAGGTGGAACTGGAGGGTATTAAGCTAGGCGAAAATTAGTCAGAGAAAGACAAATATATGACTTCACTCATGTGAGGAATTTAAGATACAAAACAGATGAACATAAGGGAAGGGAAGCAAAAATAATACAAAAACAGGGAGGGGGACAGGACAGAAGAGACTCTTAAGTATGGAGAACAGAGCGTTGCTGGGGGGGCTGTGGGAGGGGGTGGGTCAGTGGGGGAGGGGCATCGAGGGATCTACTCCGGAAGTCATTGCTGTCCTATATGTTAACTTGCATGTCAATTTAAAGAATAAATAAAAACAAAACAAAACGAATCTAAACGGTCCCCTCTCTGTCCCAAACCCTGACGTCAGGGAAGAATGACCTCTGAGGCCGCCCTGAAGAGCCCAGCGTGTCTCAGATCCCACCCTCAATCCCCGAGCCCTGAGCACCTAGGGAAGGAACCAGCGGTACTGCTTCCCCAAGACCAGAGGCAGCCTGTGCGAGGTGCGCGGAACCCCCCCCACGGCCTTCCGGAGCTCGGCCTGGACGGATGGACAGCAGGCGCGCCTCAGGAAGGGGGCTAACGAGTCTGGTGACATGCTCCCCCCACCTCACGTGCAGGCAGCCACTTGCTCGGAAGTTGTTCTGAGCCGCTGAGATTAAGGTATGAGTCAGTCTCCTAGGTATCAAAATACAGCAGAGATCTACACCACCACACCTATCTCCACACACCAATATGGAAAAACAGTGACAAAAACTGAACTCCAGAGATCAGGGGCTCCAGTGAGAGCGGTGCCCCTGACCAGCTCCAATACTGGGGACTGGTACAGATAGGGGTGACCAGGGTGGGGTTGGGGGTGTCAGGGGAGGCCAAAAATATTCACCGTAGAAAGGGACAGAGCAGGTCTTATAAGGTCTCATCATAAGAAGACCCCTGTGGCTGTGAGGTGATGGACACTGGGTCAACTTACCGTGGGTCACCTGACCGCACACACCAAATCGCCACCCCGCACACCTTCAACGTCTGCAACGTTATCTGTCAACTATATCTCAACAAAACTGGGGGGAAACATAATAAAAACCTTCACGTTAGAAAGGGAAAGAAAATGATGTTTTGCTTCCTGTCACCTCAATCAGGTGGTGTCCGGCCAAACACTTTACAGCAGCCTACATGTCCTAACCATAGAAAGAATGGCTCACGTCCAGCAGCCAGAGCCATGGGGCGCGGGGGGGCGCGGTGATCTGGGCACCGGCAGGTGTGGGCCCGGGTGTGAGGGACACTCACAGCCGGCTTTCCATGGCAGTCTGTAGGAGAGAGCGGACAGCTTCCAGATCATAGGAACAGTCAAAACAGGAGCTCAAGATTGTCTTTGAATGTGGTCTTTACAAAACAACAAAACACCCACCTGTTCACCTCCTCGAGCAGCAGCAAGGGCGTGCCACCTGCGGGAAGAGTGTGCCCTCGAGAGCCCTGGCTGTGATAGAGCCCCCTGTGCTCCGGAGGTCAGGCTGGAGAGGTGCCGGCCACCAGCACGACAGGAGTAACACAGAGAAGGCAAGGTCAAGGCATCAAAGTTCTTCCAATTCTGCCTTCAGAAATGCAATTTATTCCCAACTATTAAACAAACAAAATAGATATTTTATAGCATTTGTAACTTTTTATTCTCTTCATTCTTTTGTTTTCATATTTATTTATTTTGAGAGAGTATGTGTGTGTGCAAAAGCAGGGGAGGAGGGGAGAGAGAGAGGGAGAGGGAGGGAGAGAGAGAGAGAGAGAGAGAGAGAGAGAGAGAGAGAGAGAGAATTTCCCCAGCAGGCTCCACGCTGTCCACACAGAGCCTGATGTGGGGCTGAATCCCATAAACTGTGAGATCATGACCTGAGCCGAAAGCAAGAGCTGGATGCTTAACTGACTGAGCCCTCCCAGGCGCCCCCCTCTTCGTTACTTTCTAACCAGACCACCGGGTTATTTGAGGAAACACTACTTTGTAGGCCACCTTACAAACAACACTCTTCTGATGCTGTTCTGCTGTAACTTTTTTGTAAACAAATTTCGAGAAGTCCCCAAACTTCCCCTTTTCCACAGCGAAGAACCGATCTCCAGTGGCTTACAACTGCAACACGTGAGTGGAGAGCTTGCTCACACACAAAAGGACAGAGAAGTTTCTGATCTGCCACACGGGCCGCAACAAAGAGAGGCCGCCTCACTCAGGAGGCTCTTAGCCTCTGGCCATAAAGTGACCATCTACCCAACCAACTTCCCCCCAACCCAGAAAACTGCAAGTCACAGCCACCATCTCTGCTCCTCCCTCGCCATACAGAAGGGAGGCACAAGAGCCCAGAGAAGCCACGTGTCCCCATGCCTGGGCCATGAGTTGCTCTCTACAGCCTCCTCAGCCCCACTGAGTGAGAAGGGAGAAGGCAGAGGCACCGTTCCCAACGATAAATATGATCAAAGGACTGCATTTTCCTTCTTTACTTGAACACTTCCAAAGCTTTCAGAAGTATAAACTCACTTTAGAACAGCCCACCAGCCATGGCCTTTGAAAGCAAACAATCCTATTCGGCACTCTTCTTCATTTTTGGGAACAGAAAGCCCCCATGCCAGCAGGGAGGTGGCCGTGTGAAGAACCTCCCCCAGGGGAGCAGGAGGCTGTGGCCTCTGCCAGACACTAACCAGGCTGCCTTCCAGGGGACCTTCCCTCAGCCAGGCGCACAGGGGCTTGTATAGGAAGGACCCCAGGGAAACTGGGGACAGGGAGCCAACTCCAGCACAGGTACTTTTCATCTATTCTCATTACCGTCCAGGCCACGAACTACCCCAGGGTTCCCAAACCTCTACAACAAACCTGGGAGGGTAGACAACTGAATGTTTTAGTAAATCTCATAAAGGAGAGAAGGAGCTCTAAGCCCTCCCAGTTGCCTTTAAAAAGTTAAAGAACTCTGACAGTGCAGAGTCGGCTTGGGACTCTCTCTTCCTCTCTGTCCCTCCCTTGATTGTGCTCTCTCTCGCTCCGTCTCTCAAAATAAACTTAAAAAAAAAAAAAAAAAAAAAAGCTAAGGAACATAATCTCAACAAAGTTGTGGAAAATAGCTGGCTTGGCCATATTTGCCTGTGAAAGAAACAAGAGGGTGCCAGGGTTTCCTTACTCCTCAGACTTTAATTTTTTTTCTATGTCTTATTTATTTTTGAGAGAGAGAGAGAGACAGCATGAGCAGAGGAGGGTCAGAGAGAGAGGGAGACACAGAATCCGAAGACAGGCTCCAGGCTCCGAGCTGTCAGCACAGAGCCTGACGCGGGGCTCGAACTCATGAACGGTGAGATCATGACCTGAGCTGAAGTTGGACGCTTAACCAGCTGAGCCGCCCAGGCGCCCCTGGATTTTAATTCCTTAAGCAAACCCCTTCCTGATTAAAAACAATGTTGGACTTCAGGTGAATAATTTATCTACTTCTTAAGGGGGCCCCAAAATAACAATCCCCACTGCAAGGTTTTCTATTAAGATAATAACTGAAGGTAACGATGGATTCCTGTAGAAAATCGTATTTTCAACGGCGAGGTGGTGAAGGGCCACAAGGCACACACCGCTGGCTTCCTCGCAGGCAGCACCCCCAACAATCCCAGAGAAGCTGCCTGGGCGCGTCCCTGCCACCCTGCATCCGGGGCGCCTGTCCTCAGCTGTAAGCTGACACTGGGGAACACAGCACAGCTGGAGCGCGGGGGTGGCCTTGCCTTCCCTTCCCTTCCGTAGAAGGATCGCCTCAGGGACGGGGGTCGGAGCTACAGCTCACATCCATCACCCCTGCTAGGGAACAGTGTTTCCAAAAGAAGCCTGCAGGACACAAGTGATGACAGATGTGCAAGTCCTGACCTAGTGAAATCACCTCTCACCTTGTGGTAGGTGGAAAGAGCAGACACTTTGACAAGTCACCAACATTTTTATTTAAGAAAACAGGCCCTGACAGCACAGATCACAGCAAGCCAGCACAGGAACCACAGAGTCATTGCAGATGACACAATGACTTCTTTCAAAGAGTGAGTTCATTAAATGGAAGCCTGAGGTGAGGACCCAATCCATCGCCAGCCAGGCTGCAGGCAAGCGGACATCATGGTCGGCCCTGTACCCCAGACGCATGCCTCAGGCACCAGCGGAGGGCAGACATCCAAATTGCCCCTAGGCCACCCCAGGTCACAGGCAGGAAGGGCCGAGTAAGCGTCCACACAGCAGCACCGTGCTGTCTATGCCCAGGGACCCCATCATCCCCGAGGGCCCTGTGAAGAGCTACAGCATTCCCGATGGGTGGGGGTGCCCAGGAAGCGCAGCCCCACAGACCTGGACGGAAGGGCAGGGAGAGACGCACCAGGCCAGCCGGAGACGGTGCAATCACGGTGCAATCGGGGAACAATGCCCAGCAGGAAAGGCGCACAAGATTTCTGCGACATGACACCAAGTTAAAAAAAAAACAAAAAAACAAAAACCACAGCAGCTCTGCTGAGTAATGCAGGTGGAATGTAAACATGGGGAAGGACCCGCGGCTGCTGGCTGCCATGAGTTGCCTCCTGCGACCAGGGAGGGGGAGGGGCTTTCAGTGTTCACCCTATACAGCTGCGAGTTTGAGGCACTTCTTTAAAGACTACTCAGCTTGTGGAACAGTCGTAAACATCCAGTTGGGGAAACAAGACAGCACTCACCTACCGGGCTCTTTAAAAATAGATTTTTTAAAAATAATTTAAACTTATTAAAAAGCACAGAGTTGCTGTATATCCTTCAGTAGGCTTCCCCTAATGTTACCATCACACTTCATCACAGTGAAATGATCCACCTCCAAAGACCCACAGACACCACGCTACTAAACACAGACCGGACTCCATTGTGCCAGGCCACTCCCAGCCAGGCTTCCTGGTTCCCCCATTCCAGTTACTTTGTAATGCTATACAATGAAACAATACTTTGTAAAATTACATGAAACAGAGTGGGAGCGGTCTCTGCTTTGTCTGCCAGCTTGCCAAACGAGTTTACGAGAAATCCTCAAGAGGATTAAAAAGCCAGAATGCCTCGTGTGTGTGTCACCGGGAAATGTTCAGCTCAGAGAAGACACAGTTAGAAGGAAACCACCCAGAGGCCTGCATAAGTCCCCTTGGGTCTTCAGTGAGCGGGAAACAGCCTGCCACTGGCAGGCGGAAACCACTTCCGGAGCAAAGGAGTGCCTGCTGGCCTCCAACAGCCAGAGCAGCAGAGGCTCGGGGGTTGGGGAGTTGTCTGCCCCCACACTAAGCAGGACCCCAGCCTGTCTCAAAGATCCTAAAGGCAAGATCTGTAAGAAGCAAATCGCTTCCAAGAGCTAAATGGACCCCAGGACACCGCTTAGGAAGATTTTTAGGAACACGAGACCGTGGAGCACCCAACGAAGCAAAGCTCGATGACTGGCACCAGGCCCTCCCAGAAATGGAAGCAGGGACGTCTGAGCGAAAATAAAGAGGACGGGACAAAATAAATCTGGTGAGTGCATACGGACATACACAACTAAGGAAACACGTGGGGAGAAGGCACAAACCTTCCCCACAAGGACACGCCCCCCCCGCCCCACCCACCCCCCAACGTGCACAGGGCTCCAGGCTTGCTCTGAAGGAAGGGGACGAAGCAGGCCGTGACTGCACCAGGCAGGAACCTGGCTGTTGCCCCTGGGACCAAGCAGCTGAGGCTAGCGCCCACAGGCCATGGTGACAGCACGCCCTCCCAGACCAGGGGAGAAGGCACACCCCTCTGTGGTCCTCTCTCCCCAAAACCTGAGTCTATGAAGGAAATGTCAGACAAACCTAAGGAGAGGACACCCTACAAAACACTGGCTGGAACTCCTCCAAACTGTCAAGGTCACAACAACCAGAAGAGACTGAGAAATGATCCCAGCCCAGAGGAAACCAAGGACAGCGAGGACACAGGACGATCGCATGTGCTGGGTGGGGCCCCGGGACAGAGAAGGGGCGTCAGGGAGGAACGGCGGAAGCCTGAAGCAAAGTCTGCATTTGGGTTAGCCGCAATGCACTGATGCTGGCTGCTGTAAGGAGCATGCCATGGGGATGTAACACACTAGCCATCAGAGGAGGCTAAGAGTCATACACAGGAAATCTCTATTATCTTTATAACTTTTCCAAAAATCCGAAACTCTTCCAAAATAAAAAGTGTATCAAAACAAAAATACCCCCAGGCATGTAATTAAGAAAATACAACACCTAATAAGAAAAACCGATCAAGTGAAACCAACCCAGAACTGACACAGATGGCAAAATTAGCAGATGCAGGCATTAGTCACTTAGTATACATCTGAGCCCCCCAGACTTCAAAACCTTTTAACTAGGGGGGGGGGGGCCTCTGTGGCTCAGGCAGTTAAGCGTCCGACTTGGGCTCAGGTCATGATCTCAAGGTTTATGAGCTCGAGCCCCACGTCGGACTCTGTGCTGACAGCTCAGAGCCTGGAGCCTGCTTTGGATTCTGTGTCTCCACCTCTCTGCCCATTCCTTGTTCATGCCCTGTGTCTCAAAAATAAACAAACATTAAATTAAATTAAAAAAAAGACTTTTCCGGACATACAGAAGGTTAAAGAACCTAACGGAAGCAGAACCATGCTACAAGAAATGTTGGTGGGGGTCCTTCAGCTGGAGGGAGAGGGCACTGGATGGAAACAGACGTCACTAAAAGTGAGGAGCACCAGAAGTGGCAATGACACAGCAAACACATCAGACTTTCCTTTTGTAGACCACCTCTTATTTAAACAAAAACAACAGCAATCAAGTATGGAGTTTATTACTATATAAAAGCAAAGTGTAAGAGAACAGTTGTAAAAAGGCTGCTGAGGAGACATGGAAGGCTACCATTTTAAGGTTTTTCTGCTATAAAAGTGGTACCAGACAGTACATGTAAGTCTCATCACGACAATAATCATACTAAGTGTAAGTGGTCTAAATACCCACTAAAAGGGAAAGACTGTCAATTGGATTTCTTTAAAAGGCAAAGCCAACTCCCACAAGGTGGCCTACAAGAAACTCTCTTTAAATATAGACAAATAAGGGTGCCTGAGTGGCTCAGTCGGATAAACATCACACCCTTGATCTCAACTCAGGTCATATCTCATCTATGGGTTCAAGTCCTGTGCTGGGTTCTGCACTGAGAGCCTGGAGCCTGCGTGGGATTCTCTCTCACTCCCTCTCTTTCTGCTACTCTCCCTCTCTCAAAGTAAATAAATTTTTTTTAATGGTTTTTGAGAGAGAAAGACAGAGACAGAGCTGAGCAGGAGAGGGGCAGAGAGAGAAGACACAGAATCAGAAGCAGGCTCCAGGCTCCCAGCTAGCAGCACAGAGCCTGCTGTTGGGCTCAACCCCCAAGAACCATGTGATCATGACCTGAGCCGAAGTCAGATGCTTAACCAACTGAGCCACCCAGGTGCCCCAGTAAATAAACTTTACAAATAAATAAAGTTGTTTAAACGTTAAAAAATGGGAAAGGATGCATGTGAGTACTAGTCAAAAGAACAGTCAGTTTAATATCAAACAAGGTGGGCTGCAGAGAAAAGAGTGTATTACCAGAGGTAAGGTCACTTCGTAATTATAAACACGCAGAGTCATCGAGGCTGTGACAGCCTCAAACACTCATGCCACTAATAACTGAACTTCAAGATAAACCAAGTAAAAACCGATAGAGATGCATAGAGAAATACACAGAACTACCAACCTCACCAAAGACTTCAACACCCTTTGCTAAGTGACTGATGGGACGAGCACACAGAGGGTCTGTAAGGAGGGGACTGCCCGCTCCTCAAGGACAGTAATCAGACTCGTGACCTGGACAGTGGATTTAGGGTAGATTTCCCCCCTTTTCATGTTTTATTGTAGTTTTTTACAATAGGTGGAAAAGGGAAATCAGAAAAGCAATGTTTGAGAACTTCACAATAGTCCTCTTGGTCCGTTTTCTACAGGACAGGGAGTATGAGGCACAGGCTGAGGTCCTCGGATCCCCGACTGGGGAGCACTCACTGAGGACCTGCCTGCAGTCTGCCCTGCCTGGGCTGCAGGAGCTGGCTGCACAGGCGTGTCTCTCACCTGGCGTCCACAGTCCTAGAGGACAGGCTATCAGCAGTGACCCCACTCCACGGCCAAGCTTGTCATCGTCCTCATGACCACAGCTCTGTGCCCAGGGCCTCCCTGCACCACTTAATGCCCAACTCCTGGAAAAGAAAACTCCCCTAAGCCTGCTTTTTTCTGAACATGCAGTTGGGAGGGGGGAGGGAGGCACTGGAAATAAATTTTAGCCAATTCCATTATCTAAGCAAGAAGACACTCTTGAGAGTGGACTTGCGTCTCATCTCCACTGGCAAGCTCTCCTACCATCTGAAATATACACGGGAGACTCTCTGTTGTGCCATTAGCAAAGGCATTTTGCTATCAATTTACTCCTTCCTCCCAGGCCTGAGAACTGATAAAGCTTGAGTTTGATAAAACCAAGTAAATAAGAGGCTTCAGCATCAACTCTGAAGAACTGCTAGACCATTATTTCAAAGCACCTACTGGCATGAGCCCATATCCATTCCCAAAACACTTCCCCTGTGACCCTAGACCCGCTCCAGCTTGGCCCCCGTCCTGGTCCACTCTGCCTGTATTCTCCACCAAGAATCGGGGCACAGATCAGGGGAAAGAGGAGCAAGAATGTAACTTAATCCCTACAGGTCTGGGAACAACTAAAAACTGTTCATGGTGACACATAAACGTGTCAACTGAACGAGCCAAGGTATGTCCCCAAAGGGTGTGATGGAGCCTTGTCCAGAGCTGTTCAGAATTTCACTCGGCTCTGCTACAACCCAGGAGAGACCTGGGGAACCTTCCATTCTTCGGGCTCACCTGCCCCGTAGTGTGGAGCCCAGGCCTCATGCCCCCCCCCACGCCACCGGAAGGAAGTCAACTTTCGGGGGGGGCGGGGGCAGCGCGGCTGACAAAGGAAGGAATGCTTCAAGTTGAAACAAACAAAAACCACCACTAAATAGGGTTTCAAACTAAGGCCTCACCACAAATATTTGGAAATTAAACTTGACTCCTTGGAGTCTTCTGTATAGGCTTCGGTCTAAAATACAACGCTGCTCCTGCTCCTTGAGACTCCTGGAAACCCTGAAACTGTACAGGGAAAATAACATGAGGGCTGTATGAGCTACACTAATTATGAGGTTTACACGTGTAATACTGTACAGATTAGAACACAGGCATCTTAGTTCCCAAAATAGGAAAATGACCTAGAACACCTACACGTTATCTTCAAAGAATCTACAATGGTCGGAGAAATCATTTCTATACAGGTCTATTAATTTCTTCAAAGAAAAAAACAAAATCCACCTGCTGCTGTTAACTGTGTTATACTAGGGTGTGTTTGCGTGTTTGTTCTGCTGGTAAACAAATCTTGCTTCTTCTTTCCTGCCCCTTCTCCCCGTGTGCACGTGCACGCACACACACCTCCACACGTGGGGGACCCCAGGTCTCAACATCCAGTCCTGAATGGTCTCACAAACCCTGGACACCCCTTGCAACGGGCCCTTTTCCCACAGGCACCTCAAATCCATCATGCCCAAAGCACAGCTTCTCCAAGCATCCCCTTCTTTCTGTGTCTCCTGTCTCCACAGGGACGCCGCTGGCCCCCTAGGGACCATGCCCCAGGACCTACTTGCCCGGCTTCCCAAGCCCACACTCTGGAAGGCCCTCCCTCAGGCCCTCGGCCCCTGAGTCGCCATGGAATCAGAGCCCCATGCCTGCCTTCCTGGGCTTCCTGACCCACAACCCTCTTTTAACACATGCACCTGTCCACCCCTCTCAGGACACCCCATGGCCTGGCACTCAACGAGCACTCCCAGTGACACATTCTCCACCTGGAAACCGTGGCATCTTGCACTAACAGATGCTACATATTTACTCAATAAAAGGAAATACGTCAGCAAGAAGTACCATTTTTATTTGTATTAAAAAACTGATGCCTAAAAGGAATCACAAAGAAAGTTCTTTAATAGATGGATTTAATTCTGAGGGCTACGATAAGCAAAGCTCAAACTATCATTTGTCAAAAACGGAAGTGGGTCTTGACCCACAGCTCTGCTTATGCATGTCCAACAGTGCTGGTGACTCAGCAGGTGCTCCACCGTGGCCCCGTCACTACGTCCCACGCTCGGCGGCCTGGTGCCTAGCCTGATGCGGAGAGGTGGGGCTCGTGGGCCCCTGCAGGACCCGCCCCACAAGGCAGCCACGTTGTAAGACCACAACCCCAACAAGGCTTCCAGGAAAACAAAGGGCCTCAACCCTGCCAAGCCATCCTCAACAAGCAACAAACTCCTCCTAACACAAAAAAGCCTGACAGAAAAGAGTTCTCTCCTCCTCATCTCAATAAAACCTAAAAAAAGATCATTTCCGACATGGGAATCATATTTTAAAGATATGTACAGGATTTTACATCATGGTTCATCATTACTGGCCTAAGAAGTTAAAATTAGAAAGTTACTGAGTTACTGAAATAAAGGTCCAGAGTCATCCTTCCCAATTAAAACAGATCAGCCCCAGCATCAAGGAAAGAAAGTATGTTTCACGACCTCATCGCAGTCAATTCAGAGATAGAAAATTTTAGGGAGACTAGTGTACACTTTAAAAATTTTCTCCTGGGGCGGCTGGGTGGCTCAGTCGGTTGAGCGTGTGACTTCAGCTCAGGTCACGATCTCACAGTTCGTGGGTTCAAGCCCCACTTCAGGCTCTGGGGTGACAGCTAGCTCAGCACCTGGAGCCTGCTTCAGATTCTCTGTCTCCCCCTCTCTCCAACACTCCCCTGCTCATGCTGTCTCTCTCTCAAAAAAAATAAATAAAACATTAAATAAATAAATACATACACACATAAATACATAAACATAAATCAATGAATAAATAAAAATTTTCTAACTGGCAACACGAAACGATATATTTTAAGTTACTGCAATCCATATCATCTTTCAATATCCACAAGATTCAGAAAAATAAGGACAAATTTTTTAACCCAGTGACCAGGTTGACTTAAAAGACAAGATTAAGTTGGGGCGCCTGGGTGGCTTAGTCGGTTAAGCGTCCGACTTTCGCTTGGGTCATGATCTCGCGGTTCGTGGGTTCAAGCCCCACGTCGGGCTCTGTGCTGACTGACAGCTCAGAGCCTGAAGCCTGTTTCAGCCTGTGACTCCCTCTCTCTCTGACCCTCCCCTGCTCACACTGTCTCTCTCTCTCTCCTAAAAATAAATGAAACATTAAAAAAAAAAAAATTTAAAAGACAAGATTAAGTGAACAGAGGGGTGCCTGGGTGGCTCAGTCGGTTAAATGGCCGACTTTGGCTCGGTCATGATCTTGCGGTCCGTGGGTTCGAGCCCCGTGTCGGGCTCTGTGCTGACAGCTCACAGCCTGGAGCCTGTTTCAGATTCTGCCCTCCCCAGCTCTTGCTCTGTCTCCCTCTGTCTCAACAAATAAATAAATGTTAAAATAAACGAACAAACAAACAAATAAATAAAATGGAACAGAATAGAATAAAGTGAGCAGAGAGTAAGCACATGGTCCAACAAATCCATGAGAATCCGAGAGAACCTGTCTAGGACAGCAGGTGCGGTGGGCTCAGGGGCAGAGACACAGTGGGCCACGGGGAAGGGTCGTGCCTGCGAAGTCCGAGGCAGGGAGAAGAGCTCGGCAGGAGCCACGCCAGTCCTGGATGCGAGCCAGGCCCACGAGCACGCACCCAAGGACAGACGCACGGCCTTGTTTCAAAGGCGCAGTTTCAGGTTTCCAGGAGAGCTCCAGGAGGGGCTCAGCACCTGGGGTCCACGGAGTCGTCTCTGAAAACGTACACGGACGTGTGTACTGTGGGGAGAAAACACACACTCAGACCCCTTTGAGGCTGTCAAACATTCAGTTCTGGATAAAAACGGCGAGTGCGGTTTGCTCAGCTACATTTTCTGACACAGACCAAACAGCATCAGACAGCTGCTTCCGAGGTGTGGCCGAAGACCCCAACGGACCCCCTGCAGCCCTCTCGAAATGTTTCTGGTAAGAACACTGCATTTTTAGCTGGGGTAATATTTGCACTGACGACCCAAAGCTCATGGTCTAAATTTGCCGAAGACCTTCCAGGATAAAGCAATCATTGTTACTTTCAGTAAATCCCAGGTCTCTATACTCCCGGGCTTTAGGTCCCCAGGGACAGAGGAGTACGCAGGAAGCGTTTCTTCTGTGTACCAAACAGCTGTCTCCAGCACAAACCCTCTTTCAGGGACCAGCGGTTTTGTGTGGAAGAAGGACCAACATACAAGCTCCAGTCACTCTGGTGTAGGGCCTGGCAGGTCACTTCTGGAAAATAACAAGACAAGACTGCCATCACGAGGGAAACACCTAAACTGCTTTATTGCCAATGCGTAAAGGACTTTGTGCATCAGTCAAATATCAGAATTTTGGCAAACTCCCCGCCATGAGCACTCGGCTCCCGCCGGCTTTCAGGCTCGCCTGACGGAGGGCCGGCTGCAGAGACAAGACGGACTCTCAGACGCAGTGACATAGGAGACGCAGCACATCAGCAGCTGAAGGTCTAAGGAACTCAGCACGAGCCCAGACGCTCCCCTCACCAACGCTCACTGCTGGAAAACCAAACACAGGGAAGATGCGGTCACCGTGCAAGAGGCGCAGGGGCCACGCAGAGCTGCACGCGGCTCCTGACCCTCAGCGCTCGGCCTGCCGGCTGTGGAGTCGTGGGTATTGTTCCAAAGACAATCTCCAAAGCTAAGTCAAAAACTATCCTAGTATTCTTCCCTATTCCAACTACACAGTTTCTTTGCTTACCTTAACCAACTTTTTGTTTCAAAAAATGTTGTTTTTAGTAAAACTGTATATATAATGGGTTTATTATTCCTGCTTTTAAGTAGAATTAGTAAGTAAATGTTTTATGAACAGACATACCTATTATACAGACAAAAGTGTTTTAACTCCTCCGTGTTTACGTCACGGCATGAGGACAGAGCCCTGGGACAAAGGGAGCCTGGTGAGGCCACCACTCGGGCCCCGCCTCCGTCACACACCCTGCCAGGGCCAGGAACGCGGTCCCCTGGATGAGAGCACACAAAATCTGAGTGTTTCAAAGAAGCGCTGGCTTCCAGATTCCTTGGGGTGGCTCCCGATGACACCACTCCCCACCAGCAGCACGGAGGGGTGTCTGGCCCAGCTGCTGGGCCTCCCTGCAGCCCGCACTCCCTCTGCAGACATAGGGGGTCCCTCTGGCTGAGATGCACGGAGACCAGCAGAGCGTGCCCTGCGGCTACAGGTCAGCCAGGTTTGCTCAGCAAGATTAGACACGATTTTAAATTTTTTCAGTGCCCTTTTGTAAGCCCGAGCCCAGTACCATCCTCTGAATGTCGAGATGCAAATGATCCCGAATCCTGTAATGCAGGTGGTCTCCTAATTTACAGACGAGGAAGGGAAGGTCTAGGAAGGGAAGGCGAGGTGCCTGCAGCACAGGGGCGAGCTGACTGGCCCCACACCGCCCCAAGCCGCCTACCAGCACCAGGGCACAGCCCTCCTCCCAGAGACGCACACACTGCCAGGCAGGGACGCAAGGCGGCCTGTACCGCAGTCCTGGGTACCAGTCAGGACACAGAGCCCAGAAATTACCACAAAGGATGGCAAGTCACTATGTGCCAAGCAAATGAATACAATTAAGTTGTTCATGGAGAATCTGATGACATCCTGAAACAGATAAAGTCCCCAGTGAATCCTAAGTGTTCTAAACCTGGGCTGGAGAATCGCAAGTGTGGTCTCTGAAAGAAAAGATAATGATGTGGGCGCAGGCACATGGGCAGGACACACTCAAGTGTGCATCCCAAGGGGTCCTAGCAAGGGCCTTGCACATCTGTGGACCAGGAGGTGCCCTGCGGGGGCCCTAGGGAGCCCACAGCGTGGGCTGCCCTCCCTGGCATGGTGTCCTGAGGCGGACACCTCTTCAAACTGCTGGGCAGACACCTGAGCAGAACAAGCTGAGAAACGTAGAGGCGGGAGAAACTCAGTCCCCCGCTCACCCCAAATCCCACTCCTGCCCCAGTCCCTGATCACCCCCAACTCCCCCAGCAACAACCTCAAGTTACTTTTGGTCCATTTTAAATTTAAGACCATCTGGAGCACATAGGTCTGGTGAACTGTGAAGGGAGCTCTGGAGACAGGGACCCTCCAGTGGGGGGCTCGAGGCAGGCTGGAGGCACAAACCAGAGACACTGCATCCTCCAGTACTCCCACGCTCCTGACTGGCAGTGCAAACCACGCCAACCGGGTCACCCAGATGACCTGGACAGTGGGTAACCGCAGTGACACTTTTGCAGTAATATACACAGCAATGCTTTGAACTACGTAACGTGAAAGGTAAGACACTTCCCGCAAAGCCCGCACTGGCGGGAAGACTGCACACTGCTCATGCCTGACATGCTCCCTCTCCCTGCTCTAGAAAGGCCGTCAATACCCGACACAGGCCAACCCACCCCAAGCAGCGTGTGGCCCTGTCACTCGCGGGTGTCAGGGTGACCCTGCAGGAACTATGTCCCAACCACCCGGTCTTGCTTCCTGGGAGGTCTGTGCTGTACGGGGGAGACACCTCAGGAGAAGCCAAAATTCCAGTTTTTTTAATGGGGAAACTGAACAACATTTCAGTTCAAGGTTTGTTGACCTTAACAAACGTCCAGCCAGGATTAGGTAGCTGATGGTGGCTTAAAAAGTACTTCTCCATCAAAATGACATAGGCTGTTCAAATTATTCTGTCCTTTTTTAAAACAAAACAAAAAAAATTTTTTTTTTAATGTTTATTTTTGAGGGAGAAAGACAGAGTATGAGTGGGTGAGGGACAGAGAGAGGGAGACACAGAACCTTAAGCAGGCTCCAGGCTCTGAGCTGTCAGCACAGAGCCCGATGCGGGGCTCGAACTCGTGGACTGCGAGATCATGACCAGAGCTGAAGTCGGATGCTCAACCAACTGAGCAACCCAGGTGCCCCCAAATTACTCTCTGTCCTTATTATTGAGATGGATTAATCTCCTTTTCTTCCTCGATGATTTAAGGTTGTAAAAGTTCTCCAGCTATTGCTTAATAAAATTTTGCAGATTTTTTTTAAAAAGAGAAAAGGTACTTCCCCAAACAAC
The DNA here is from genome assembly GCA_017311185.1 of Proteles cristata cristata. Classification (NCBI taxonomy): domain Eukaryota; kingdom Metazoa; phylum Chordata; class Mammalia; order Carnivora; family Hyaenidae; genus Proteles; species Proteles cristata. The sequence goes on along the minus strand of JAESUZ010003574.1, from coordinate 108,304 downwards.
AGTATCAAGTGCACACGCACAGAGGCCCACGGTCTCCGGGGGGTCCAGAGCGTGTGCTGCAGGGCACACAGAGGGGCAGATCTGTTCAGGGACACAGCACTCAGGAGCCAGACCCATTACAGGATCAGAAGCGAGAGGCAGCTGGCCTGGCCTCACTGGGGGACAGCGTGACCCACTGGGAACAGGTACCTGAGAAAAGGAGTCCTCTAGGAAGTCAGCCATCGGCACAGATCTGTGGGCAGGCGGTGCTCCTGCCCTGAGAACACGGACACCTAAGACGCCTGTGTGACTACAGGCCACAGGAAGGGAGCCAAGGGCGAGAAGACGTTGTCGTGAAGACACCTCGTGCTCCCATGTAAGGCTCCTCGGCTGTTACGGGACAAAGAGGCACAGCGTCACACGCGGTCTCTCCAGGGCCCTTCAGGAGCGAAGGGCTACAGGGTGGGAGGCAAACAAGAGGCCACGCGCAGTCCTGAGGCAGATGCAGCCCTGTCCCTGAGATGACGCAGCCGCGGTCCTTGTCCTGAACCCCGAGGGGGAGATGAGCGGGAGCCACTCGGAGCATCCCCAGGCCCCCGCCCCCGCCCCGCACAATGTTCCAGGAGCACAGAGGCCAACCCCGAGGGGCCATTCCAGAGCCCGTGTGGACAGGGTGCCACATCAAAGCACTGCCAGGCGCTGGCTGGCACCCTTTCTCCTGGGCAGGCAACGTGAGCTCTTTGGCAGGGCCACCAGAAAGGCGGTGTGTCATTTTAAATGAAACTGAAAATCAGACTTGCAGAAAGCAGCATCTAATGGTCTCTCCCCTCCAGGCGGTGACTAGGTCACGGTCAAGAACAGGAGCTTCCCTGCACACCACCCGTCAGACAGCCTGGTGGCACCTGGGCAAAGTAGGAGGGAAAACGTAACAAACTTCTCTCCTTTAGCATTTCCCACGGTCCCCCCCCCTTTTTTTTTTTTATTTTAAGATTCTATTTTCAGTTATCCCTACACCCAACGTGGAACTCAAAATCACAACCCCCAGATCGAGAGGTGCTCACTCCTCCACCTGAGCCAGCCAGGCGCCCTGTCCCCACAGATATTTTTAATTAAAAAATAAATAAATAAATAAAAATTTTTTTTTTAATTTATTTGAGAGAGAGAGAGAGACAACATGAGCAGAGGAGGGGCAGAGAGGGAGGAAGGCACAGAATCTGAAAGAGGCTCCAGGCTCTGAGCTGTCAGTACAGAGCCCGACATGGGGCTCAAACCCACGAACGGTGAGATCATGACCTGAGCCAAAGTCGGTCGCTTAACTGACTAAGCCACCCAGGCGCCCCACCCACGGGTATTTCTAAATGAATCCCAGAGCAGCTTTCCTCCCAGAATCTGTGTTCTCAAATAATTTTCAGTCGCTTATAAGAGATGCCCCACTTAGGTAATAAAGAGAAATACATTGTAGTGCCATTTGCAAAAACAGCTAGTGACAGAGCATCACCTCAAGCAGTGACTTGCCTAACACACTTCCAGGGGACACAGATGATTATGTTCCAGGCAGGGTGTGTGCCTTCGGTTCCTTATCAGGAAATGTGCTACTGGAATTCCAAAGTGTCCTCAGGGCCCGCCCACACACCCTGGGCCCCTGGGGCGCTGCACCCTCTGTGCTCCCCCAGCCCTCCCCCACACACTAGATGCATCGCAGTGAGCCTCGACTGGTCTCCAGCAGAAAATCACCAAGGTCCTGAATGCAGTTACGCACTTTGTTTCTGTTTCTTAATCATAAGCACACAGCAAGAGGTTAGCGCTCGGAGTCGGAAGCCCTTGAGGACCCACTTACTCTGGACCAGAGCACAGGCGGGATGGCCTCCACACGACCCTTCTTCGACCCACACTACGACCATAGCACTGTCCCCAGGCCTCACACCAAGGCAGGGGCACACGCTTATTGCCAAGGCACAGGACCACCTCCCTGGCACTCCCCACTGTGGGGAGATAAAAACCCAGTTACAAAGCACTTGAAGTGCTCTTGACCTTACAGGCAGTCCTGGAGGAGAAATAGAAGTTCGCAGCCCCCAGGAGAACGTGAGCCATGGATAAAGGACGGCTGTGGTGAGGGAGACAGACGCACCCCCACTGCTCAGGACCTCAGGGGACAGAAAGGACAAGGAGAGTTCGGGGTGGGACAGCAGACGTGGAGGTGGTGAGACGCAACACGTGTCTCCTGAGAGCTCGGCCAGCACCACTGAGGACACCAGGCTGTGCCCTGCTGGAGCGTGTCAGTTCCTCAACGAACATGCTCCAGAGGCAGCAGCAGAGAGCAGAGAGGAGAGGTGAGGGGCGTGGAGAGAGTGGCCGGGGGAAGACGGGCAGGGAGAACCTCAGAGAGCCCAGCAGGCCTGACCACTGCCCTGTGCCTCTCCCACTGGCCTGGCCCGCTCCCTGCCCCTGGGCCACCCACAGCAAAGACAGAGCAGCGAAACTCACTCATTTGTTCGTATAGTAACACTCCATCTTCATTTAACTGGGAGGGGAGCAAAGGGGAGGGGAGGAGGGCCAGACGGACGGGTCATCGGGTCAGGACAAGGATGCCATGAACAGTGTGGGGGGAAAATCATGGTTGTCCCCCCGCAGCTGCGGTTCAAAAGTACCAGGCTCACACAGTCAGTGAACCAGCTCTGGGTGAACTGCCGGCCAGGAGACCTCACGCTGGCATCGCCCACCGCAGGCCTTTGCCGGGGTTCTTCGCCGATGAGGCCTCGGCCCTCAGGATGCGGCAGCATTCTGTAAATGCCAGGGGCAAGCTTTCCAAGTCCACTTGTCTCAGGCTGTCAGCTGAACAGAGACAAGGGGCAAAGGTGTGGAAAGTGCCAACCACGTTGATCAGTGTCCCCACCAGGCAGAGAAGGCCAGACCCAGCAGCCAGGTCCCTGGACAACAGAGAAGGAAAGGGACGACAGGCCGAAGCAAGGACAGCCTCTAGAAATGGGCCTCACCCTGGACCCAGGTTTCACTGACCCTGTCCCCGGGACTTGTTCCAGACCTGGCCCATTTTAAGGGCATCACTTCAACCCAGGAGGAAAAGCTTGGGAGAATCAGGTGCTGGGGATGAGACCTCCTCCTCTCCCCGTATGCACAGACCTTAAACATGAGCAAATGTGCCTGTGGCACGACCATGGGACAAATCTAAATGAGGGTCCCCGGGAAAGCCAGCTGCCACAGCAAACCCGTACTGCCTACTCCCTTCCTGGAATTCCCCACACCTCATCCTTTCCCACCAGCTTCCTCCTATCTTCCCTCAAGTCCAACACTAACACAACTATCTCCCGTGTTCCTTTAAGGACCCGAGACTCCAACACTCACTCTGCCACCAATCAGCTACGGAACCTTCAAAATCCTCCTGTTCAACATCTCTGAGACCTGGACTCAGGGGGAAAAGTGGAGGGGCGCCTGCAGGGCTCAGTCAGTTAAGTGTCTGACTTCAGCTCAGGTCATGATCTCACAGCTCATAGGTTTGAGCCCTGTGTCATGCTCTGTGCTGATGGCTCAGAGCCTGGAGCCTGTTCAGATCTCTCTCTCTCTCTCTCTCTCTGTGTGTGTGTGTGTGTGCGCGCGCGCACGCACCCCTCCCTACTCATGCTCTGTCTCTCTCTCCCCTTCAAAATTAAGCATTAAAAAATTATATAAAAAATTGTTTTAATGTGGAAAATGCTTCCTATCTTGGAAAACCCAAGAAAAAGTAGGGGTGGGGGGAAGAGAATGTGAGGTGAGGGTATAACTGGAAGACACAGGTGTTCTGAGTGTGATTTCTCCTACAGGTGGGGGACACTGAAGCCCCAACCTGGCCTCTGGTGAGGTGGCTCCAAGGGAAGATTGGGAACAGAAGCCCCGGAGAACAGCAGCCCGGGGGAAGAGCGCCACACGGCGGCCTAGGAACAGGCCCAGGCATCAGGGGACTCCAAGAAAAGGGCTTCAAACACAAAGGGAATTTTTTGTAATGTGAGCCTACACACCTGATCATAGCTTTTCCTATAAAAACCACGCAAAATTGAGTTTCTCTGGCTACACCACCCTAGGCCCAACTACAAACCTTTGTCTGCCCCCCGACACGTCTGTATCCATGGGAATCCCAGTTTGACCAGCCAATGGGCCGCAGCACGCAATTCACAAACGCTCGCGGGGGACCCCACTCTGTCTTTATCCCTTCTCCCCAAGCTGTGGCCAGTATTCCCGTGGGCTCCCTGTAAGCCACTCTGCCCACGAAAGTGCAAAAGCACAAAGAAAACGGGAGCACACAGTGTGGGGGGAGGTGAGCCAGACCGCAAACTTTTTAAAAGAACGAAAACTGCTTTTTATGTGAATGGAAATTTTAATTACAACACTGAAGTTTAAAATACGGTACTTCCAGGCTAGCGCACCCTAGAGTCCTGCAGGGTGTCTTTAATCAAATATGGTCACACCTAATTTCAATCTCACTTCTTTACAGTTTACGCTGTTCTGTGGCGGGGCTGACGTTAACACAAAATAGGCACATGGAGGCACCGGACCAGACCAGCCACCTGAGCACCATGTGACATTCTCATGGGGTCATCTGTCTCCAAGGTAGCATCTTGCTGGTCACTAGGACACAATGTTTAAAACTCTGGTTCCTACTGGCAGAAAATGAACAAGAACGACCTGTAAAAAGGCTGACTGCATCCAGGAGATGAAGAAAACGGACAAAGGAGGAGACCCCGGGGAGCAGCCGCGGCAGTGACTCAGCCAGGCCTGCAGAGCAGCTGCAGGCTGCCTGCCCAGCCGGGGCCACCCCCAGGCGAGCGGACTGGCGCTGCGGGAAACGCTGCCATCACCCACCGCGCTGGCTCTGCCTTTCTGCCCTCCAAACATCCCCAGGATACACAGCTGCTGCTCCCTTCTGATGCTCCAAGGTGGACAAGGAACCCAGGCGTTACTGTTTCCAAAGAACAAACCATCCGTTACCAGAAGGTCAACAAAGCCAAAAGCTTCAAAAGAAAAGTGTCATTTCATTTCCAAATGAACTCTTTTCTCATTTCCCTTACTTCTTTACCTCTTTTCCTATTCTTGCCCAAGCAGAAAGTCCTCCCTCTGAGCCCCATAGGAGCTTCAACCAGGCCCAAGGCAGGGAAATCCAAGCTTAAATGGAAGGGGACGTTACACAGAGCTACAAAAGAGAACACGGAGCGGTCAGTGTCAAGAAAGAAAACGCATGCATATGCACGGTGCACCTGTGTTTGGAAGCAGAGCCTTCCACGCCCGGTCACACGGCGAGCAAAGTCCTGGCAGCCGCCCACTGCCAAAGTCAACATGTTCTGCCCGCCCAGCCTCCACACCTGGCTGCCTTCAAGCGAGGTGCACAGGAGGGGGTGGGGGGCCTGCCTGGGCCAAGGCTCAGGACTCCGTGCTGGCAACGCACCGCAGCCTCAGCTGCACAAAGGCCCAGGGCCGTGCGGCCCAGACCTTGCCCTCCCCGCCTCTGGTGCTCGCTGGTACAGTCACAGGCCCCGGGGCAGGACCGCTAGTCTGGTCAGCCTTCTTTTCTTTTTTTTTTTTTTAATGTTTTATTTATTTCTAGGAGAGAGAGAGAGAGAGAGACAGTGTGAGCAGGGGAGGGTCAGAGAGAGAGGGAGTCACAGACTGAAACAGGCTCCAGACTCTGGGCTGGCAGTCAGCACAGAGCCCGACGCGGGGCTCGAACCCACGAACCGCGAGGTCATGACCTAAGTGAAAGTCGTACGCTTAACCAACTAAGCCACCCAGGCGCCCCTGTTCAGCCTTCTTTTCAAACTTGCTACCCTCTGTCTTTGGTACCCTCTTTTGGTATTTGGGGGGAGACCTGAGGGGCTTCGAAAAGAGGACACAGACGGGCTCAGATGAACCGGACACCACAATCTCAAACTCAGAATGGGGCACATTTCAAAGCCCACCACCGCCCTTCATTGGACAGAAGGCTATCCCAAACTTCTATTCCCAACAGGCAGCGCAAATGGCAATCGGGAGACCTGTTCTCCTCAGGCCCAGCAGGCAGCCACCTCCTCAGACACAGCCCTCCAACTCCTTCCTCCTGCCTTCTTCTCCTCACCAAGACCCACGTGGGCTGCACGTGGACTTCCTGTAGCAGATCTCCCTATGCTGCACCGAGCCCGCACCCCTGTGTTACAGGATGCCTGGCACAGAGGGAAGGGAAGACGCGCTCTTCCAGAAGAAAAATCCAGCTCACTTTTAACAGAACTCAGGGAGCACCTACTCCAAGGCAGACATAAGCATCTCTCTTCATCCTCAAATACAACACACAGAGGAAATCTAAAGATATTTAAATATTTAATGGTATTAAAAAATAAGCACAGGCTCCACAAGCATCCTCACAGTTAAAAATGCAAGGAAAATAACAGCAATTTGTAACCAAAAAGTGAGTTATCACAAACTGTCCAGAAATCCTTCCCAGAGCCAAGAGGCCCATTCCTGCTAGAAACCCAGAGGGAAAAGGCCCCAGAAGGCAGAACTCCTCCCAGCTGGGATGTGGGCTCCCAGCTGGGGTGTGGGCTCCCAGCTGGGGTGTGGGCTCAGGCACGGGCTCAGGCCTTCCCTTCAGCTTAGACGGGCCTACTTTCCACGCCCTCTCTCTGCCCTGAGCACATGAATTCTCCCAGCTTTCCAAGTATCTTGGAATAAGAGGACCCAAGTTCTACCCATCAGCAAGCACTGTGGTGGGGGGAGAGCAGGACCTTCGGGTAAAGTGTATGAACACACTGTTAATTTTAATATTAACCAAAAAACATGCATTTAATGAAATATAATTCTAATGACATCTAATATACTTTTTATTTAGTTTAAGGGAGCCTAGCCAAAGGGTATTCCCTAGGATTAAAAATACAATAAGAATTTATCATACTAAAAAATTCAGTAAATTATACTGGCACAATTAGCTAAACATATTTCTTTGATAACAAAGCAAAGTGTGCTTTGTTCTCTATTTTTAAACCCTAGCAAACCCTCTTTGTTTAAAAGGCAAATGAATTAGCAGGAGGACCTACAAGTTCCTTACAACCTGCAAATCCAACCCAGCACCGCTCACAGTCCATGGCGCCAGTGGGGAGGGGGGGACGGAGCTCAGGGGCAGGCACATGTGCTGTGACCATGAACTACACCTAACAGCCAAGGAGCACGGGGCAGGCAGCCGGGTCAGGAAAAACTTCCACTCCTACCACACAAACTCGAGACAGCTTCTCTCTGTTTCAGTACCAGGTGGCAAAGCATTCTGGGTCCAAAGGGGCACCCTCCAAGCTTGCTGCTCAGGGTGGTCCCCGATGTCAGCAGCACATGCACAGCTGGCTGGGCAGGAGGGCACCTGGTTCTACTGTCAGCAAGACCTCTAGTCCCTGCGATTCTGGGGTCACAGGGCCAAGTGTCAGCCGGGCACACCTCTCCACGGTGAGCCACGCCTATGCAGGGCGCCCAGCTCAGCACCGCACCCAGGGAACCTGAAATCACGCCTAGCAAGTTCAAGGTATCACCAATTCAAAAAGCAATCATTTTTTCTATTTAGAGGTGATCGACTAAAAGTATAAACCATTAAAATCTACACCTCTGTTCATATAAACACTACCTCTGAGACCCTGAGTGACTCAGCGGGTTGAGCATCAGACTTCGGCTCAGGTCGTGATCTCACAGTTCGGGAGTTCGGGCCCCACACTGGGCTTGCTGCTGTCAGCCTGTCAGCCTGTCAGCCTGTCAGCCCAGAGCCTCGGATCCTCTGTCCCTCTCTCTCTGCCCCTCCCCTACTTGTGCTTTCCCATAAATAAATATTTTTAAAAGCAACTACCTTTATTATTATAACATGCTACTTTCAGAAATTATTTTGTTTTTGGAAACATAATTCCAGACTCCTGTCTCACAGCAAGCACGAGCATGACACTTAACACACACTGGCAGGGGTCTGGGCCGGGACGCCAAGTCTGACTCTCGTGCACACTCACCCACCCCTGTTGAAGCATGAGCCACTAAGAGCCACTTCAATTGTCAGCCCTGCTCTGGAGAGGCCAGAACCCTCTACCAAGAAAGATGTTAACAAAGCAAGAATCGTACCAGCTGTCGGCTGAAACTAGTTTTACACTAAAGAAAGATTTAAAAAATTATCTAATTATTTTAAAGCTTACATTTTCATGGCGTTTTATTTCCATTAACAGTGCTACTTAATTTCAGAGGAAATCTTTAAGATGGGTGTCACCATTACCATTTCACAGGGGAGGAACCCATGGTCTGAAGACGCAAGCAGAAAGTGGCAGAGCCAGGTCAGCCAGCCCGGCACACGCAGGCTGTGTGGGCCCCTGGGCCCCTGATGGAGCCATGCCTGAAACAGCTCCGGGCAGGACCAGCCCAGGATCCAGCCAAGCTGGAGACAAGAGCACAGGACTGAATGCTCAAGGGATTTAACAAGCCTGCCTCGTCTCCTACCTGACCTAAATGGCTCATATTCCACCTGAGGGATCATAACGAAAATTAATTAATGATGTGAATAACAATGAAAAATTATGAGAGAGCCTATGAAATCATTCTATTTTTCAAATTCTGCCTTTTGAGTCCAGGAACGGTCACGGAGGGCATCCAGCAAGCTGTGCACACTGCCGTGGGCCTGACGCCTTCTGACACAGGAGGGAGCCTGGCCTCCCCGCAGCCACAGCACGCCTCAGTTAACAGGAACCTTTATCTTTTCAATTCAACACTCGTTTTAAGTAGCCTTTTGTTAAAAGACCACTACAATCAATATTACATGATTATTACATAATCAAAAGTTATACATGGCACGAGACACTTTGGGTTATTTTTGTGTTGTGGTCAAAAGAGTCCATCCTTCCCATGTTGAAAACCTTCTAAATACTAACCCATCTGTTCACACCACACACTGGGCCAGCCCACAAATTCACCGGCAAAGAGTGGCTAGTAACTTTTTTCTTTTAATCAGGAAATACATTATTTTGAATCACCAAATAGTTACCAAAAATCTAATTTAAGCGGCGTTTTCTTTTTCCTCATTATACATGAAGAACAATATTATAGTTCTCAAACACGCACAGAGCTCTGCCCCCTGGTGCGAGTGGGTTTGGTTCTCCCTCTGAGCCCAGCTTTTCCTTCTCCCCCGCACCCCTCTCTCCACGGCTGCCCTACTGCAGTGATGGGCACACGCACATCCTGGGAACTACCCCTGGGCGCCACTCCCCGGTGTTACAGAGCTCCCCGCCACCCCACCCGATCACCAATCCACAGCCACACTGGCTTCCTTCTAACCGCTGACCATCCTGCAGATTAAGAGAAGACAAATATCTAGGCCTACTTTCGGGGACATCCAAGATTCCCGCGCCGTCAAACCTTATCTCCATTTCCAAGGAAATACTTTGGAGAAGTCAAAGGGACAGGCCAGGAAGCTTCCCCACGGCCTGATTCAGTGATGGCTGAGATAAAGGAGGGGTTCTTTCAGATTAAGGGAAAGGTCTCTTTCATGTCTGCTAGGAACACGATACAAAATGGTTAGTGTGTCTTTGGACACTTTGCTTTAAGAAACTAATGCATGGTACAGGTATGAACCGCTAAAATCAACTAAGAGTTTTCTTTTCAACCGTTATTTACCTACATATCAGAGGAAATAAACTGCCTGCTGGCACAACACGTCTCCCTGGTGGGGAGGGACGCTGTCCTGGGGCAACAGATGCTCCGCCAGACCGGACCCCGGGTCTTAAGGGGCGCAGCTGGCCCTCCTCTCAAAACCTTGCCAGTAATTCCCGGAAGGAAGCAAGCAAGCAGGGCAACCTGCAAAAGGTCCCTCCCTCACCCACGAGCCACACAGGCTGGTCTCTAACTTCCAGGAATGCCACCAGGAGCTGCCCAGACACATGGGACACCAGACCCGAGCATGGCCAAGCCCCCACAGCTTCCACCAGAGGAGGGGACGGTTCTCAGACTCAAAAAGCTCTTCTTCACGCCAAGTGTTCATGCAGTGTGCACAGAGCACAAAACAAAGTAGTCAGTATGGGGTTCCGAGGGTCTCCAGGCCCCTTGAGCATAGACCACTGTAGATAAAGAGGTTGAGCAGGGACCCCCGGGTGGCCCACTCTGATTTCAGCTTTGGTCATGGTCCCAGGGGCATGGGATGGGATGCTCAGCGTGGAGCCTGCTTGAGATTCTTTCTCTCCCTCTTTCTCTCCCACCCACTTCCCCTTTCCCCTGCTCAGGCTCTCAATCAATCAATCACTCAATCAATCAAAAATAAAGAGGCTGAACAGAAATAAACCCCCTTCGCATGCCAGTCTACCAGCCTGGGCTCCACAGAACTACCTCACTGGGACACCAGAGCGCCCACAGTTCACCACGATGGCATCACGGCTCTGAGATCCATCATCCACATGATGTCCAGGACAAGACCCAGACACTCGGCCAGCGCCATCAATCCCACGAAAGCCACTGTGGAAGTCCAGCATGATTCATGCCCCTTCTTACAAACAAAGGAAAATAACAAACTGATGAACAGCAGTGCAATACAGTATTTACCGAGTCCATAGTTGAGAGCTGATGCTGACGAAGATCGTGTGTGCAATCCGACTGGGTGCGTTCCCGGGCAGCGCTGGGTGTGCTCTGAAACGAGAGGGGAACATCAGCTCGTATGGCTCTACCTCAGTTCTCTGTCCAGTCCCAGTCTCTAAAGGCGGAGCAAGCACTTCCTACCCAACCACCATCCTTCCTGTCGCTGGACTACAGACAACGAAAAAGGACTCGAAATGTGTGTCTGGCTGGTGTGGGTCACAGTGGGAGAACGGGCCTAGGAAAGGGGCTCACACTTGATGACTTGCTTCAGGACACTATCCAAGCAAGAATCTCTGTTCTCAGAGGTCTTTCCTGGAAAGCAGCACCCAGGGAGGCAGATGAAGGCAAAAACCCTCAGTGGCTGATGGGTCTCCTTGCAGATGGGGCTTCAGGACTGGGACCTTAAAGGGACCCACTCACTGACTTTTCTCTTTGTATAGAATGTGACAGAAATCTCACAATTACTGACCCTTTTGCAAAGTCCTGCATTCTGCATCTTCTGTGGACACCGTGTCGCAGTCAGAAGAAAACATAAATCCTCCCTCTGGCTTACAAAGCCTCAGTGGCGGGCACCCCTGGCTCCCACAGCACCTGATGCCCCCACCCCACGTTCAGCCTCCTCATGGAGGCCCCAACCTTAGCAAATAAATCAAGCGGCCACTGTGTCCTTGCCAGTAAGAAAAGGAGAGATCACAGCACAGTATCATGAGGAAACCTGACGGAATAAACTGTATCATCTCCTAGGAGGGCTCTGAGACCTTCCACAATAAAACAAGACAGGTACAACAATAAAAAACACGACTCATCACAACCTTTCTTCCACAACCGCATCAGAACATCACACTCTCTTCTGTCTCCAAACATCTCAGAAGTGTGGAGTCAGAAAGGGACTGGCGCTGGTGGACGGAGGCAGGGAGAAGGCTCTCTCACAGGAGCCTGAGCCCCGCCCTCAGGGGCTGGAGACCTGGGTGGTGTCCTGGCCAGGGCTTGCAGCTGGGTGAGGGTTTCTGTCCTGTGCTCCTGCACGAGTTTTCTCAAAGCTAGCACGTACCTCAAGCACTAGGAAACACAAACAAGGAAAAGCCGATTCCAGCGCACCACATGGCTTGGTTTTATTGAAAAGCAACAAGTATGTGATTAAGCTTCTCAATTTTTTTGGGGCGCCTGGGTGGCTTAGTCGGTTAAGCGTCCGACTTTCGCTTAGGTCATGATCTCGCGGTTCGTGGGTTGAGCCCCGCGTCGGGCTCTGTGCTGACTGCCAGCTCAGAGCCTGGAGCCTGTTTCAGTCTGTGACTCCCTCTCTCTCTGACCTCCCCTGCTCACGCTGTCTCTCTCTCTATCCTAGAAATAAAACATTAAAAAAATTATAAAAAAAAAAAGTCAATTTTTTTAATGTTTCATCCATTTCTGAGAGAGAGAGAGAGAGACAGCGTGAGCAAGGGAGGGGCAGAGAGAGAGGGAGATACAGAATCCGAAGCAGCTCCAGGTTCTGGGCTGTCAGCACAGAGCCCGACATGGGGCTCGAACCCACAAATCATGAGATCATGACCTAAGCCAAAGTCAGACGTTTAACTGACTGAGCTACCCAGGAGCCCCTTCAATTTTCTTATAAAGACAGTTATGGGGGCGCATGGGTGGCTCAGTCAGTAATTTCATGGTTCATGGCTTTGGCCCTGTGTCGGGCTCTGTGCCGACAGATTAGAGCCTAGAGTCTGTTTCAGATTCTCTCTCTCTCTCTCTCTCTCTGTGTGTGTGTGTGTGTGTGTGTGTGTCTCTATAACCATCCTGTGTTCGTGCTCTCTCTCTCAAAAATAAAATAAACATTAAAAAAAAAAAGTTACAAAACAACACAGGATGCATGATGAATGCCTACACCAAGAATACAGCAAATAATCATATCTATCATTACAGTTTTGAAGAAAATTGAGGTTTTCTTAACCCAAGGTTTCTCAAACTCAGCAGCACTGGCATTCAAGGCGAGGTCTGCCTCTGTGTCCTGGGCACTGAGGGAGGGTGCTGACTAGCAGTCCTGACCCCGGGTCCCCAGGTGCCAGCAGCACCCCCCAGGCTGTGACAGCCAGAACCACTCAGGGTACTGTCACAAGCCCCCTGAAGGTCAGAGAACAAGGGCTGTGGATCCAACTGCAATTTGACAAACAAGGAAACCAAATCAGGATTAGGTGTCGGTAGCTACGCAGGGAATTCAAAGCAAGTTGGAAAGAGCACCCAGGTCTCCTAAATCCTAGTCTAAAAGTCTTGTCGTTCTAAAGGAAAATACTTTGGTAATTAACCCAATTCCTTCTGGAAGACAATACAAATTAAAAGCCTCCAGAACAGTTACGCCTTCTGACAGAGTGAGCCCGTCTCTGAGGAGTACACATGAAAGAGATATTCTGACATGGGAAAAACTCCCTGCAGCACATGCGTGCGCACACGTTCACATCGAAGCCTCCCCTTCACGACAGTCGGGTTCTGTTCTCAAGCAGAGGTGTGCTGGGACCACACCTTTTTCTGTAGGCCTACAGCCTTGGGGTTCACAGAGTGTGTTCCCTGCCCAGAAACAAAGACATTGGTGAGGACAGAGTACAGACGAGGCCATGGAGACATGAAATGGCAGTGTTAACACAAAGAGTGGACAGCTAGGAGAGGCAGAGGAAGCATTCACCAGATGGGGCGGGGGCCCACCCCCATCTGAGGGCAAGGCCACCATGACACGTGGCCTCGCAGAAAATCCATCTAAAGCAACAGGGAGATGTTCCCACCACCAGGACTGGCAGTGTGGACAAGGCAAGAGTCACAAGTGCTGAAGTCTGATGTGTACAATCTGTAAGAAAAATGACACGGATCCTTTTTCTTTCTTTCTTCCTTTTCCTTCCTTCTTTCCTTCGTTATGAGAGTGTGCAACTGGGTGAGGGGCAGTGTGAGAGAGAGAGACAGAGAGAAAGAATTTCAAGCAGGCTCCACGCTCAGTGCACCCTGACTCAGGGCTCAATACTAAGAACCACGAGGTGGAGACGTGAGCTTATATCAAGAGTCAGACGCTAAATTGACAGAGGCACTCAGGTGCCCTGAAAATGAATTTTTAAAATAGACAGATAGCCACAAGGAAAATAAAAAAAGCGAAACCCTGTAGACCAAAAACTGGGTAATTCTGCAAAATCAGGAGAATCAAAGCATGAAATCAAAGCAGAGAAAGGGACTGGTAGCGCGCCGTGAGAACGGGCCCGTACAACCACAGGACGTGGACAGGACAGCGCTATGCAAAACCAGCTGGCTCTTTACAGGCAGGACTAACCCAGACCCCACCGACCACCACCCTGCACTGCCTTTCAAGGCGTTCCCCAGCACCCCAACTGCCTGCTCACCCTCAATATGGTGCGCCACCACGAGGGACAGTCTTTTACACATCGCGCACACACACGCTGAAATCCTGATTGACAAGAACGTAAAACAACTTTTCTGAGGTCCTAAGTCAGGAAATAGTACCAGTATCTCCAGCTCTTAGCAAACTCATAGAATTCCTAATCAGCATCATACTCTATGGGTAAAACTCAAACGAAACATGAATATGCTCATATCTGCCCATCTCTGGAGTGCACTGCTGACCCCACCCTTTGATGACAGGGTCCCGGGCAATGGAAATATGAATACAACAGAAATCTGGGCAGTATGAATACAACAGAAATCTGGACTAGACCACTTCATTGGTGTGAAGCCCCAACGAAACGACCACTTACTCACGTATCTGCAATCTCTCACAACACTTCCCTGCTCCCATCCTACAGAATGAGCGACCTGAGGGCAGTGTCTTCCATTTAACAGGAGCACAGCATCAGGTGGGCTCCTCTTGTCCTGTACCAGTGCTCTCTCCCCCCACGCCCAGAGCCCACGTAAGACAGACAAGACTTGCAGTGAGAGACCTTACCAGAAGCCACATACCAACCACATCAGGGACAAAGACAGGAAATGCAAACCCACCTCCACCAGACGCAGCAAAAGCTTGAACTAAAAGGGTCTATGCAGCTAGAAAATTCACCTTGAGAAAGGAACATAAAACCCAAAGAATATATAAAACACTATTAAAGTAAAAAAAAAAAAAAAGATTAGCACACACAGCAAGCTGCAGGATACAAGATCAATATACAAAAACCAGTCGTGTTTCCATGCACTAGCAATGAAAAATCTGAAAAAGAAATTAGGAAAACGCCATTTACAACAGCATCAAAAAGAATCAAGTATTTAGGGACAAACTGACCCGAAGAGGTGGAAGACGTGCACGCTGAAAACTACACCTCTCTGCCGTCGGAAGGACGACCTATGTAAGTGGGGGTCCTGCGTTCGTGGACAGTAGGACCAAAGGCAGCAGCACTCCATGAAGAGGTGGACAGACGGACGTGGAGCTACATGCTCTCCTCCAGGGGGGCCGGGGGGGGGGGTTGGGGGCGGGGCGGGGGCTCAGCCAGCCAGGGGTCCAACTCTTGGTTTCGGCTCAGGTCATAATCTCATGGTGCATGGGTTCGGGCCCCTGTACCGGGCTCTGCACTGACAGCAAGGAGCCTGTTTGGGATTTTTCTCTCCCTCTCACTCTGCCCCTTCCCTGCTCTGTCAAAAGTAAATAAATAAACATCTTTTAAAAATACTTTCCTTTAGGAATCAAGAGCAAAAATATTTTTTAGTATATGTGCTGCCGAAGCGAGCACAAATCAAGAGCAAAAATAAACTATTGGGACCTCATCAAGATTAAAAGCTTCTGCACAGCCAAGGAAACAACCCAGAAAACTAAGAGGCAACCAACGGAATGGGAAAAGATAGTTGCAAATGACGTATCGGATAAAGGGTTAATATCCAGAATCTATAAGGAACTCACCAAACTACACGCCCGAAAACAAACAACCCAGTGAAGAAATGGGCAGAAGACATGAACAGACACTTCTCCAAAGAGGACATCCAGATGGCCAACAGACACATGAAACGATGCTCAGCATCCCTCCTCATCAGGGAAATACAAATCATAACCACACTGAGATACCACCTCACGTCGGTCAGAGTGGCTAAAATGAGCACATCCGAGAACTCTAGATGCTGGCGAGGATGTGGAGAAACGGGCACCCTCCTACACTGTTGGTGGGAATGTAAACTGGTACAGCCCCTCTGGAAAACAGTGTGGAGGTTCCTAAGGAGACTAACACTAGAACTCCCCTATGACCCAGCAATAGCACTGCTAGGAATTTACCCAAGGGACACAGGAGTGCTGATGCATAGGGGCACATGGACCCCAACGTTCACAGCGGCACTCTCCACAATAGCCAGAACACGGAAAGAGCCTAAGTGTCCATCAACAGATGAATGGATCAAGAAGATGTGGTTTATCTATACCATGGAATACTCCATGGCAATGAGAAACCATGAAATCTGGCCATGTGTAGCAACATGGATGGACCTTGAGGGTGTTATGCTGAGCGAAATAAGTCAGGCAGAGAAGGACAAATATCATATGTTTGCACGTATAGGAGGATTAGGAGGAACTTGACGGAGGAACAAGGGGGAGAAGAAGGGGGAAATGGTGGGGAAAAGGGAGAGAGGCAAACCATGAGAGACTCTTGAATGCTGACAAAACTGAGGACTGATGGATGTGGGGGGGAGGAGGGATGGTCATGGAGGAGGACACTTGTGGGGATGAGCACTGGGTGTTATGTGGAAACTAATTTGACAATAAACTATTTGTAAAAAAAAGAAATACTTTCCTTTAAACATCCTATCTAGTGTAACTTACAGAACTATAAAAGTTTTCCAGGTTTCTCTTTTCCTGAAAGGGTGATTTTTTTTTAAATACTAGAGAGAAATACTCCTCAAACTATCAACCTATAAAACAATGGGACTAAGATTTGAGAATCCCTAAGCCTCTTTAGTTCCAAAAGTTTAAGATTCTTCAATATGCAACATAACATGGTTTCCTTTAAAAATATACCCCCAAAGGGGGTCAGTGGAGCATGAGACTCTTAATCTCTGGGTTATGAGTTTGAGCCCCAAGCTGGGTGCAGAGATTACTTAAAAACAAAATCTTAAAGAAGAAAAATACACTATTTTCCTTAAATGTACTCTTTCCATCAAGAATACGCATGGACCCACTGCCAGTACTCTGCACAGCTGAACACAAGGACACAGGACACAGGACACAAAGACCAAACACAACGTAAAGGGGTGGGGGCGGCGCAGGGCAGTGAGGAACGACCCCCAGCCCCTCCCGCCCACGGAGCTAAGACCAAGCGAAAGCAGGCAATTCGCAGCAGCCAGGCTCCCTGTCCCGCCGGATGTTTGGTGTAAGGAGGGCAAAGCTCAGGAAGCACCTGTGGAACGAGTGACCGATTAACAGGTGCTCTGCACGGCGGCCCCTACGGCAGCCCTGCGGGGTGCGTCCTGAAGTAGGGCTTCCCCTGAGGTCCGGCCTGTGGAATGAGAGGGACATCAGCCGAACCAGTAAAACTGTTTTCTTAAGAAAAACCAGAGGAGTTTATTCTTTACATGGTATCTCCTCCAATTTCTTTTTAAGCTTATTTATTATGATAGAGACACAAGAGAGCACGAGAGGGGGAGAGGTAAAGAGAGAATAAATACCAAGCAGAGGCTTCAGCTCCAGAATCGTGAGATCAGGACCTGAGCTGAAACCAAGAGTCAGACGCTCAAGTGACTGAGCCACCCAGGCACCCCTCTTTTCCGATTTCTATATGGAAATCTTTTTTAATTAAAAAAAAATTTATTTATTTATTTATGGGGGGGGAGCGCAAGGGAGGGAGGGACAGAGAGGGAGAGAGAACTCCCGAGGAGGCTCCACGCTCCACGCTGTGAGCACAGAGCCCGACTTTGGGCTCGTCCTCTCACACACCACGAGACCATGACCTGAGCCAAGATCAAGAGTCAGGACGCATAACTGACTGAGCCACTCAGGCGCCCCATCCAGAAACCTTAAGGTGGGACTCCTCTCCCACCTTTTCTCAGATCACGAATGGAGCCCCCACACGCGATGGGAGAATGAGAGGTGGCGAGCCACCAAGTCCTCCGAAGCTCCATCCGAGGCTCTCGGCAAACCCTCCCCACCCAGGAGAGTTCACACCCAACTCTGTCCTCCCTTTAACACGACGTCTAACGCCAGGAACTCCCACTCAGGTCTGCTTCTTGATTAGGAATCACTCTGGAGTAGCCAAGGTGAAATGCAGAAGAGAAGGAAAAGCAAGCTGGCCCGAGTGCCTGCCACCTGCCACTCACGTGCACTTACGTCCCTCCTGTATGAGCGCTGACAGGCAGGACGGTGGCCCCAGCAGGTTCTACCACTGACCCGTGCTGTGTCCTCCCAGCACCTCACTTACCTCCTGACAACCCTCCCATAACGGGACCTGACCATTTTTCTGATGAGAAGCCAGGTTCTAACAGGCTGAATCATTTACCTCAAAATCAGGATCAAGCTCAGGCCCTAGGGCGATCCCACACACCTTCAGCTCCCAGGCACCCCCAGGGCTCCCGGGGGGGTCGTGGGTCCCTACCTAACAAAGCCCTCCCCTCCCCCCACACGCTGACACAAAGCTGGCACTTCCAGGAGGGGACTCAGACCTCAAACACCAGGGCAGGCAGCTCCACCCTCCATCTACACCAGGAGTGGGGCCTGACGCTCACCCCGACCAACCACCCCCTTCTGTCTCCCCAAATCTATGAACGCTTTGTTTCACGAGCTAGATTTCCTCTTCCACTTGCTCCTTTAAATGTGGTTCCCCTCTCTCTCTGGACGATCTTATCTGCCCTCTGTGGCTTTAATAACCATGCTGTTAAATCCCTTCCGTTTCTCCAACTCAGAGTTCCCCACTGAACTCTCAAAGTCCAGCCGTATCACAGACACACCCACAGGCAAGCGTGCCTATCCCTGCAGGGGCAGTGCACCCGCGGCCCGGGCACCATGGTCTAGACAGTCCTCCAAGCCAGAAACCTGCTGTCCCCTTCTCTCTCGAAGGTCACCTGACAGGTTCTGTCAATTCCAGCTTCTCAGCACACTCCTCCCCACGGCCCTAACTCAGCAGACTGTCCGTAGTTCTTCACTTACAGTTATCAAACCTCTTTATCTCTACTCCAACTCACTCCCCACGCTGAGAAGTGAACTTGGCACGTCCGAATCACCTCTCTCATACCTATGGCAGTCCCTGCGCTAACAAGAAGTACAGTACGTCAGTGCTCAAATTTCAAACGCTGAGTGAGAAACATTTTACATCACGATGCAAGACACACATACATACAGGAGCACCTGGGGGCTCAGTCGGTTAAGCGTCCAACTCTCGATTTCGGCTCAGCTCATAATCCCACGGTTCGTGGGTTCAGGCCCCACATTCAGCTCTGCACTCACAGCTATGGAGCCTGCTTGGGATTCCCTGTCTCCCTCTTCCCCATCCCTCCCACCACCCCCCACCGTCCCCCCCACTCTGTCTCTCTTAAAATAAATAAACATTTTTTTTAAAAGATGCACATACACAAACAAAGACACAACTGCAGGGAGCTGCCACGTGCTAAGCGCCCCTGTGCCTCCTACTAGATCCTGAGCTGGTGGCCACCAAGCTGACCTCACAGCCCACCACTTTCCTACAGTGAACGGGTACTGTTTCTATTTTCAGATCACGCTGCCGGGGCCGGAGACCGTCCCCAAGGGCCCCTCCCACTCAGGCCCCAGGGCAACCATTGCACCACCTCCCAAGTCCTTCAAGGACACCCAGCACTATACCCGGCGTCACAGGGTCACATCTGACGCTTAACCAGCTAAGCCACCCCAGACACCCCAAATTAGTACATTTCTTTCTTTTCTTTTTTTCTAAATCAAGTCCACTTTATTTGAAACTTTTCACATGCCACAAGTTTACGTGAAAATATCCACTCAAACTGTCATGTGGACACAAAATTCAGGAGTGGGCATCACCAGACGGCTGAGGAGGTCTGTGTGGAAAGGCAGGTGACACATATTTGGTCACTTAGCACCTGGTCACCACATACCGTGAGACCCCTGGCCAACTCAACCCGCGCGTCCTGGAAACATGCCAAGCGCGATGGCTCCGGGCCAGTCGCACAGGGACAGGCAGTGGCAGGTGGGCAGAGGGGCAGCTGGTGCTGGAGCCGGACACCCACCTGCGCCATGGGTGTCACGAACCACGCCTGCCCGCCCACTCCACCGAGCACAGGAGGGACACATCAGGACTCCACAGAAAGCCACTCCCTCATCGGGTCTAGAGCTCCTGACCAGCCTCAAATTAGTACATTTCTTTAAGTAAAGTGTCCAATTTCTCCTTTAGAGTTAAAGCGTCTTGACAGTGTAGATGCCCCTCTGTGTGCCATGTTACAAACGACTTTTCTCTACCTCACCACCACCTACAAAGCTTTCAAAATATATTATTACCAAATTGAAAATAAATATCAAGGGCACCTGGGTGGCTCAGTCTGTTAAGTGTCTGACTCCTCGTTTCAGCTCAGGTCACGATCTCACAGTTCATGAGTTCGAGCCCCGTGTCGGGCTCTGTGCTGACAGCTCAGAGCCTGGAGCTGCTTCGGATTCTGTGTCTCCCCCTCTCTCTGCCCCTCCCCTGTTTGTGCTCCCTCTCTCTCAAAAATAAAATAAACATTAAAAAATATCTCTATCTATATCTGTATCACTCACTTGTCCCAATTCAAGCAAGATTAAACTCTCAAGTTCAAAGATCTGCCTCAAGGGGCAGCGAGGGAGAGACAGACATGAATGGGGAGGGATGTGCTACCAGGATGGCACAGAAAGCAGTCAAACTTGGAAAGGGGCCAGAGAGACGTTTGGGATTGGTACAGGGCAGGAATGTTCACTGGTTCTTCTCTTTCACCACAGTGCCTGAGGGGAGACACCCACACAGGCCACTGACCTCCAAGGGAAGAAGCTTCCAGGAATGTAAGACCCCCCCCCCGCCCTGTCCCACCCATGAGATGGAAACAGGCATTGAAACCAAAGGAGATGCCTGCAGAGTCTCAAAAACTTAAATCACCTGTGATTTATCTCCTCCATATTTCCACCCCCAAAGGTGCTTCAGGGTCTGTGTCTCTGGGGATGAGGAAGGCAAACTTCTTTTCCGAAATGCTTCCCTAGCAAATCTAATACATAAACTCTGACCTGGTCCCGCTATCCCAACCAACCCCCCAGCTATGCAACTGCGGAAACAACCGCCAGAAAGCAGTGTTCCCCAAACCTGAGAGTTCCCGTCAGCCTGCCCTCCAGAAGAAGCTGAAGAGGCCTCCTCTGCCGAAGGAAGAGAAGAGGCCCCCGGAGCCACCGAAGGGCCATCACAGGAGCAGGCTGCCCGCGGCCCCGCGTGGCGGGCCGGGTCTGCTGGTCCGTGGCCGCTGCTGCCCTCCACCGCCCGCGGCTGAAGTCTCCGGGCTCCAAGTCCGCTCTGACGGACAGGGTCAAACCCTCACTGATGAAAGGGTGGGATGTGGACAGGTAAATCCAGACTCACGCGGGCACACCACACACGGCATTTGAGGAGGAGGCTCAGTAATCTTCTGGATGCCAGTGACTGAATGTGGGAAGACTTTCCTACTGCTGGGGCCCGGGGTTTTGGGGGGCGGGGGAGAGTTCAAGGACTAAGGGGTGCAGGGCACAAGCGAGTGAGCTGGCGGGTGTGCACGCCGGCGTGCCGCCCCGCCCCCGCAGGACATCTGCTCGGGGCCCAGCGTCCGCCTTCCAGCCCGCAGTCTCCGTCCCTTCACAAACCAACAGGCTTTCGATTTCGTCGGTTCTGTCTCGCTTCCATTTCTGCGTTTAACTCAGTACGCTAGAGAAGCCCTTCATGGGTAGAGCTGCTCAAATTTACAGAAGGACAGTGTATTCTAGTAACACAGCTGAACTGTTACCATGAACTATTTTACTGCCGAGCAGCGACACTGGCACATCCACACATACCCTCCCCCAAACTGACCGGAGACACCCCAACCAAAGGAGGAGTTCTGCATTGTGAGAAGTGGAGTAAAACTGTCCTCTATTAAAACATGAAAATTCAAGTTTCCTTCCTGGTAGATGATCGACAGGAATCTCAAACAACAGGTGCCTTGGGTATCAGGAGACAACAAGGCAGGACGGCCACTGGGCGAGTCAGACAAACGCAGACGAAAAGGAGGAACCAAAATTTGGATCCAAATGCATGAGGGCAGGGCACCCAGAGCCTCCTTTCTGGACTGACCACCAGAATATTCCTTCCAGCAGATCTCCTTCAGAATTAAAATTAAAAAATACTTTCAACACTGCCAATTAAGTGCAAGATACTTGCAAACCAGAAGCTTTGGCCACATATCTGTTTCAATTAAATTACTATAATTATCTTACGTAATTAGCAAATTGTCAATTGAGACATCCTGAAATAAGGGTTAAAAATGGTACCTGTTTTTTTCTTTTTTTAAGGTTAATCTATCTTTGAGAGAGTAAGCCCAAGCGTGGAAGGGGCAGAGAGAGGAGACAGAGGATCCAAAGTGGGCTCCACACTGATAGCACAGAGCCTGACACAGGCCTCAATCTCATGAACCATAAGATCATGATCTGACCCAAAGTCTGATGCTCAACTGAGTCACCCATTTGCCCCAAAATGGTACTCCTTTAAAAAGAAGTTTTGTTTTGCTCTTAGACTGACTTGCTAACACTAATTGAACAAAATTCTGAATTTATTGTACATTTATCAACCATACCCTAAAAGAGACTGGGGAGGGGACTGGAAAGTGGGGAAGCTCAAAGTAGTTTCACTTAAACCAAAGATGGTGAGGTGCCTTGGTGACTCAGTTGGTTGCGTGTCCAACTTCAGCTCATGATCTAAAAGTTTGTGGGTTTGAGCCCTGCATCAGGCTCTGTGCTGACAGCTCAGAGCCTGGAGCCTGCTTCCGATTCTGTGTCTCCTTCTCTCTGCTCCGTCCTCTGCTCGTGCTCTCTCTGTCTCTCAAAAATAAACGAACATTTAAAAAAAATCTTTTAAACCAAAGATGTTAACAGTCAATAAACTGAGCACTCGTCCCAATTTCCTAAAAGGTGACATGCAAGAAAAGAACAGTATAAACAAAACACATATCCACACAAATCTAACTCAACTTGTAGGCTATCATTTTTAAAACAGTGACATAAACTATGTTTGATTCCTTGAGGAGAAGCTCATAATTAAAGACACAGGACAGGACAAAACAAAACAAAAACCTTAGGACAAATCTTGTTTCAAAACTAAGAAAGAACTCTCCATTAATAAACTGTGTGGGGGACGGGACCCAGCTCTCCTACCATGAGTTAAGGAAGGTGCTTATGTACCCTACAGCACAGAATAAAAGTGAAAAGCTGCAAAAAATCTTTCAGTTATACACCAAAAAATCCAACACGTTTGCCTTAACACCGGATTCCTTCCCTGACATTTGCAACAACGAGCAGGACCACAGAGGCTGTCACCCCCTTCCGCAGCGCCCCTGCTCTACACTGTCCACTCCGCCTACACCTCCTCCTCCCCCCCCTGGTGCCCACTAACCTCCCACGGCCGCTGTCACCTCTGAACCAACAGTCCCCAAATCTTAGATCTCAAGTCTGGCGTCTCATGAGATCTCACTACTGTGACACAGCTTCTTCGGGGTGCATCTAACTGTCAGGTCACACTCGCACGCTCCAACCCAGGCCTCGAGACCCCCTGTCCTGGCCACACCTCTACACAGCCATGTGCTCATGGCTCTTCTGTGCCCTGTGCCCGCCTGCAATTGGCCACCACAGTGCACAGCTGTGGCCGGAGTACTTTCCTCAAGACCAACCTGCTGCAAGCTAAGACCAGAGACTACAGAGTCTGACAGCCCAAGTCAAGATTATAACTGTGCCACCACTCATTGGCGGTGACGTGCATACATTCTAACAGCCTGTGTCATCCTTCACCTTCTCACCTGCAGAAAGAGAAGTTCCTGGATACAAAATATGAAACGAACGTGCACAAGTCAGTTGCATTTCTAGGCACCAGCAACCACCAGTCACAACACGTGAGGACAGGGGGGTGTCACACAGCAGAGCCCCAACAGCGCAGGCACACAGGAAGCCCTCGCTCACGACAGGCAGCTCTACTCAGGGGAGGAGGCCTGGCTCCTGTCCGCAGGTAAAGTGTGAACAGCCGGCTCCTTACCTCACACCGTACACAGACCCTAATCTGGAAAAGATTCAGAAGGCAAAGGAAGCTATCTTTACATCTCCATGGGACAGGGAAGACTTGCTTCAGCACGACACAGTGGGTCACAACGCCCCACCTGGAAGACGCGTCCTGCAAAAGCTGGCACAGCCCCTTGAAAAGGACTCGTGTCCCAGTCACCCGGGAGGGACACATCACAACAGAACCTTGTCTTCATGCATCAACCGACTCTTCTCTGCAGCAGGCAACCCCGCCTGACAAAGCCCCGGAAGGCCCTCTCGAGGCCCGCTGCTCTGTCAGCTAAGTGTACTCAGCGCCCAAACTCTCCGTTGTCATCTCCACCACCTCCGAGCAGCCCCGTCAGGACCGGGCTCGGTCCCAAGAGGCCACTTTCTTTGCTCCTCCACTAGACGCAACTCCTCTTCTGTTCAAGTTCTATCACGAGCTCGCACAACCTGGTTCCATCTTCGGGCCCCACTTCTAACCCGAGTTCTCTTGTTCCCCGTCATCTGCAGGGACTTCCTCCGCTAACCCTTGAACCCTTCAGAATCCTCCATGAAAACACTGATCTCGTTGTACATCATCAGAGCTCTTGGGATGACCAGGTCAATAAGCTTTCATATTTTGAAAAGAATCTTTTTTATTTTCTGAGCAGTAGGTCTCAACAGGGGCTTAACTATTCAGTAAACCATGTTGTAAACAGCCGTGCTGTCCAAGTTCCGTTGTTCCATTTAGGGAGTACAGCTCATGAGGGAGTGTCCCCAGGACTTAGGGAATGGTCAATGAGCACTGGCTTCTACTTCAAGTCACCAGGTGTCTGAGCCCCTAACATGAGGGTCAGCCTATAGTCTGAGGCCTGACCTCGCCTTTCCAGCTACGAGAGTCCTGGATGGCAGAGGGCTGCTTTGTCTACACTGAAAGCCTATTGTTTACTGCAGCCAGCCACCTTCATTAATGGTTTCAGCCAGATCTTCCAGATCATGTGCTCCGACTTCTGTACCAGCACACGCACCTCTGTAACACTGTGAACTTCCACGCTGTGGAGAAGGCTTCTCTCCTTAGGCCTCACGAACCACTCTCTGCTGCCTTGAAACTTTTGTTCTGCAGCTTCCTCCCCTCTCTCCCCGCCTTCATGGAACTGAAGAGTCAGGTCCCTGCTCTGGATTAGGCTCTGGCTGACATGAGTATGTGGCTGCTTCAGGCTTCTCTCCTGGCCACTAAAACTGCCTCCGTATCAGCAGCAAGGCTCTTGTGCTTTCTTATCACTCATGTGCTCAGGGCAGTGGCACTGTTTGCTTGTTTTTTTTTTTATTTCTAGGAGAGAGAGAGAGAGACAGTGTGAGCAGGGAAGGGTCAGAGAGAGAGGAAGTGACAGACTCTGAAACAGGCTCCAGGCTCCGAGCTGGCAGTCAGCACAGGGCCCGACGCGGGGCTCGAACCCACGAACCGCAAGATCATGACCTAAGCGCAAGTCGGACGCTTAACCGACTAAGCCACCCAGGCGCCCCTGCAGTGGCACTTTTCATTCCTTTAGGAACTTCTCCTTTGTGTTCATAACTCAGCTAATGTTTGGTGCGAGAGGCCGACTTCCCGGCCCAGTGCAGCTTTTGAGTGTCTTCCTCACTCACTAAGCTTGCCCACTTCTAACTTCTTTTTATTCAGAGCGAGAGACGGGAGGCTCTTCCTTTCACGTACACATGGAGAGACCATCACAGGTATTAACTGGGCTAACTTCAGTACCATTGTGTCTCGGGAAAGAGGGGAGGCCTGAGGAGAGGGAGACAGATGGGGGACTGGCCGGGCAGTGCAGCAGTCAGAACACACATTTATCACTTAAGTCCACGGTCTCCTACAGGCACGGTCCCTGGCACCCCAAAACAGTCACAACAGTAACATCGAAGATCCCTCATCACAGGTCACTGCAACAGCAACAAAAATCATGAAAAAGTTTGAAATATCGTAAGAATTACCAAAATGTGACACAGATACAAAGCGAGAAAATGCTTTTAGAAAAATGGCACCGGCAGACTTGCTCCACGCAGGACTGCCAAAATCTTGAGTTTGTAAAAAACACAGTATTTGCAAAGTGCAATAAAACCAAGTATGCTCATATACAAAGACTTCTGAAGCCAGCAACACTAAGTTACTGCTTTTACCTCTAGAAAGATACAATCAAATATACCCTAAAACCTGCAACAAAGGAAAATCAGGTAACAAAGTTCTCTGCTAGAACAGGGACTTAGGCGTGAGGTTAAGAAGCAATGTGATGCTGGGGCGCCTGGTGGCTTAGTCGGTTAAGTGTCCGACTTTCGCTTGGGTGATGATCTCGCGGTTCGTGGGTTCGAGCCCCACGTCGGGCTCTGTGCTGACTGCCAGCTCAGAGCCTGGAGCCTGTTTCAGTCTGTGACTCCCTCTCTCTCTGACCCTCCCCTGCTCACGCTGTCTCTCTCTCTCTCTCTCCTAGAAATAAAAATAAAACATTAAAAAAAAAAAAATTAAAAAAAAAAAAAAGAAGAAGCAATGTGATGCTGAAGATAAAGTGGAAACTACAGGAAAGAGCCTCAGCACTGAGGGCTGGGACTATGACCACACAAGCAACAAAGAAAAGCTGGTTCTATTCCGTGCACAGCTCACACCACCACCAGAGGTGCACCACACACGTCTCTGTAAATCTCAGGCCCCTGTGAACCGTCTCCATTCTGAGTGATCACATATGGACCTGTCTGGAAGCTAAACACCCACAAACAGAACTCAGTCAGGGTCTAGACTGGATGGCCAGCCTCCAGAAGGCAAGGTCTCACTCCACTCCAGGCGCAGCTTTCCGGACATGCTACCCCATCAGATGGCATTTCGCTTCTCCTGGGCCTGGGAGCTGACCCACCACGTGCCACTTTAGCTCCATGCCCCACGGGGAGTCTGACAAACGGCAGCAGGCACACAGGGAGTAAGAGCGCGCCGTGACCCAGGTCTAAAACCAGAGTCCCCTCACTTCTAGTGCCGTGTCCCACACCACTGTCCCCACCTCTTTTTACTCTCTGTTCCTCAAGAGGACAATGGAATGATTCACACCAACAGACTTCCTCCAAAGAATTCAGTGTGCGGTTACCGAACAATGAACATCTTACCCAGGAAAAAAGAACCACCAGACAATGTTGAGCACAAATTAAGGGCCAAAAAAGTCCGCCCAGCCATGTGGGCACACCGGAGAAGCTGCAGAAACTGTCCCCTCATCCAGCAGGGGCGAGGACAAGGGGACACCCACTTCCAGGAGCTGAGAGCCGCCCCCAGCACCTGGGCCAGTCTTGCCAGGGTGGAAAAGGAATCCATATGAGCCAGTAGCAGGCACATCTGTGACTGTCACAACGTGTGTAGTGTGGGATCTCGGCATGCCTGTGTGTGTGTTGAAGCAAAAGGAAAAGAGTTTATTTTAGATCACAGAACAATTTAACAAAATTAAAGGGGGGGGGCACCTGGGTGGCTTAGTCGGTTGAGCGTCCGATTTCGGCTCAGGTCATGATCTCGAGGTTTGTGGGTTCGAGCCCCATATCACATTCTGTGCTGACATTCAGCGCCTGGATTTGCTTCAGTTCTGTGTCTCCCTCTCTGCTCCTCTCCTACTTGTGCGCGCACCCACTCTCGCTCTCTGTCTAAAAAACAAAGACTTTAAAATTTTTATTTATTTATTTATTTTTTAAAATTTTTAAATTAAGGGGCACATAGGTGACTCAACTGGTTAAGCGTCCAACTTCGGCTCTGGTCATGATCTCATGGTTCCTGACTTCAAGACCTGCATCAGGCTCTCTGCTAATTAACAGTGCAGAGCCTGCTTCAGACCCTCTGCCTCCCTCTCTGCTCCTCCCTTGCTAGTGCTTCCTTGCTCTCTTCTTCTCTCTCTCAGAAATAAATAAACACTGGGGCACCTGGGTGGCTCAGTTGGGTAAGCGTCTGACTTCCATTTCAGGTCATGATCTCACCATTCATGAGTTCCAGCCCTGCACTGGGCTCTGTGCTGACAGCTCAGAGCCTAGAGGCTGCTTCGGATTCTGTGTCTCCATCTCTCTATGCCCCTCCCCTGTTCACGCACTGTCTCTGTCTCTGTCTCTGTCTCTCCCTCCTTCAAATATAAATAAACATTTAAATTTTTTAAATAAATAAACATTAAAAATTTTTTTCAAATAAAAGCTTCCTACACTGTGCATGTGCTAAAATTCCCTAGGGGGACATCCTAAAATATCTAAATGTATTTCCATTCTAAAGTAACTAAAGAAATTCTCAAAACAGGCTATATTACACAGACTTATCTTTCAAAAAAACCTAAAAATCCAAGGTCAGAATACATTCTGCCATCCAATTACAAATGCAGTCATAAAAAAAAAAAAAACACCTAATTAAAAAAAAACTGTTCCAAAGATATGCAAACCTGAATTGAAAAAGTTAACCCTGTCCTGTCCCACTAAGCAGAGGAGGCCTCTGCAGCAATCTTGGGGACCTAGTGCTGCTCGGTGACCCCATGGCACCAGCCAATTAGAGCCCCTCACAGAAAGCTGCCTTCCCAGGTTCTCCTTGTAAAAACCTCTCTCCAAACCATCCAAGATCTGAGCCTGATGGTGTATCTGCCGCAGATTTCAAAACAATCTATTCTAAACAATTACAAACTACAAGGCTAAAAGTTAGGGGCCCCTGGGTGCTTCAGTGAGTTAAGCATTCGACTTCAGCTCAGCTCAGTTTGCGAGTTCGAGCCCCATGTCAGACTCAGAGCCTGACGCCTGCTCTGGCTTCTGCCCCTCCCGTGTGCGCGCGTGCTGGCTCTCTGTCCCTCAAATGTAAATGAACAGGGGCGCCTGGGTGGCTCAGCCAGCTAAGCGTCCCACTTCAGCTCAGGTCATGATCTCACGGTACCTGGGTTCGGGCCCCATGTCAGGCTCTGTGCTGACAGCTCAGAGCCTGGAGCCTGGAGCTGCTTCAGAGTATGTGTCTCCTTCTCTCTCTGCCCCTCCCCCACTTGCACTCTGTCTCTCTCTCTCAAAAATAAATGAACATTAAAAATTTTTTTAATTTAAAATAAACATTTTTTGAAAGTCTAAAAGTTAAAAATCCTTGCACTAGAAGTAAAATCAAGATCAGCTGTGGGGCACCTGAGTGGCTCAGTCGGTTAAGCATCTGACTTCGGCTCAGGTCATGATTTCACCGCTCGGTTCAAGACCCACATCGGGCTCTGTGCTGACAGCTCAGAGCCTGGAGCTGACTCTGTGTCACCCTCTCTCTCTCTCTCTGCCCCTCTCCCACTCACACTCTGTCTCTCAAAAATGAATAAATGTTTTAAAAAAATTTTTTTTAATCGAGATCTAGGGCGCCTGGGTGGCTCAGTCAATTAACCGTCTGACTTTGGCTCAGGTTATGATCTCATAGTTCCTGGGTTCCAGCCCCATGTCAGGCTCTGTGCTGAAAGCTAGCTCAGAGCCTGGAGGCTGTTTCAGATTCTGTGTCTCCCTCTCTCTCTGACCCTCTCCTGCTCACGCTGTCTCTCTCTCTCAGAAATAAATAAAACATTTTTTAAAAATTTAAAAATTGTTTTTAAAAAATCAAGATCAGCTATGACCAAGATCCTAGAAAAAAAATTATTTTTTAACATTTATTTATTTTTGAGAGACAGAGATAGAACGTGAGTGGAGGAAGGGGAGAGAGACAGGGAGACACAGAGTCCGAAGCAGGCTCCAAGCTCTAAGCTGTCAGCACAGAGCCTGACTCTGGGCTCAAACCCAAGAACCATAAGATCATGATCCAAGATGACGTCGGACGCTTAACTGACTGAGCCACCCAGGCGGCCCCCCAAAAAATACATACTTTTTAAAAAATTTTTTTTAATGTTTTATTTATTTCTAGGAGTGAGAGAGAGAGAGACAGCGTGAGCAGGGGAGGGTCAGAGAGAGAGGGAGTCACAGACTGAAACAGGCTCCAGGCTCTGAGCTGGCAGTCAGCACAGAGCCCGACGCGGGGCTCGAACCCACGAACGCGAGATCATGACCTAAGCGAAAGTCGGACGCTTAACCGACTAAGCCACCCAGGCGCCCCTAAAAATACATACTTTTTAAAAGAAGCATGAACTCACTAACATGGGAAGAGTCAGACAGGTGTAGTGTCCATAGTGTGACAGTGAGTGCCCAGGGCACAGTGTACACGAACCACGAAGCAAAGGGGCCCCACCAGCATTAACAGACACAGGGAGTGAGAAAGTCCCACAGAGGCAAGGGTGACACCCACAGGCGGTGGCACCTGGGAGCACACCCCAGGGAACATCTATACTCTCCGCCCTGAGGACTAAAACTCTGTACTCTGCACTGTCTTCTAGACTACTTATGGCTGAGTTAAAGGGGCAGCTGGCGGCTCAGTCAGTTAAGTGTCCCACTCTTGGTTTCAACTCAGGTCATGATCTCACAGTTCATGGGTTCAAGACTTGTGTCAGGCTCTGCAGAGCCTGGTTGGGATTCTCTCTCTCCCTCTCAAATTAAACATTTTTAAAAAATAAATAAATCATAATTAAAACCTGTGTTTTAGGATATGATGTAGTACCTATCTAAATCACACCTAAGAAGCTCTATCTCAGAAAGCTGCTTATTAACAAGAGATTAAAATTCTTCCTTTGCAAAGATTTTTGCTCTAAAGTGATCCTGAGTAAAGAAAACTCTGTAACCTTCTCCCTAAAAACAGCTTATCCAGGGGCGCCTGGGTGGCTCAGGTGGTTGAGTATCCGACTTCGGCTCTGGTCATGATCTCACAGTTCGTGGGTTCAAGCCCTCCATCGGGGTCTGTGCTGACAGCTCGGAGCCTGGAGCTGCTTGGATTCTGTGTCTCCCTCTCTCTCTGACCCTCCCCTACTCACACTGTCTCTCTCTCTCAGAAATAAAAAAAACATTTAAAAAATAAAAAATAAAAGCAGCTTATCCAGACACATTGGTTTTGTCTCCATCTCGGTCTCTCTCCCAATTCCTCCAGGTTTTTAGGCCAAATTAGCTTTTTACCTCGCTGGCCTGTGTCATTCAGGAGTGGCTTTACAAATCTAAGACTCACTTCTTTCTTTTTTTCTTTTAAGTCACCCTTACAACCAACGTGGGACTTGAACTCACAACTCTAAGATCAGGCATCACACGCACTTCTGTCTGAGCTGGAGAGGAGTGTGTATACGGCTCACGGAGATGTGCACAAAGGGCACGTCCAGGTTGGTCCCCAACACCCCCGTACTTCCGGCAGCTTCCCCAGGCCCTGTGTCCAGCCCCCTGCACAGCCACTGCACTCCTGGCTGGGCTCCAGCAGGCCCCCAGCACATCTTCCAGGGGGCTGTCAGTGTCACCACCTCTGTCATGAAGCACTTCACCACAACACCCAGTCTCTCTGAATGTTTCCTCTAGCCAGGAAATATGTCCAACATTCAGTATTCCAAATTAGACTTGGTCTTAGTCAGCAAAGACAAACAGGTACCTGTAGTCCAGGGTGTCAGGGGCCCTGCAGGTAGGGAGGAGGTGAGAGGCACAGTGCTCCAAGTCCTAACACTAACATCCCGCCCCCCGCACCACCCTGTACTATGAGCCTCAATAGCAGAAGGACGCCAGCCACACATGGGAAATTCTTTAAGCAACACGCTCCCCACCCAGAGGCCACCAAGCCTGTTGAGGCCTTTCAACCAGGTTTTGCAAGCAAGGGAAATCAATTTATTAGGGACAATACTTATAAGGAACAGCCCTTCTTACATCTAAAGATACACAAATGAGATGGATCAAGTGAGGGCAAAAAGCACTGGCTAAGAAACACGTCTGCTGAGGGATGGGCCAAGAACCCAAACGGGTACAGGGTGAACCCACTCTGAGAACAGAGGTCAGTCCCTGAAAGAGGACAGGGGCAGAACCGTGCAGCTGTGTAACCACCGTGTGAGGACAAAGCTGGACGGGATAAACCTCAAGGCGGAAACCTGTCGGTCAGGTACCTGGTTTTACTAAAACATTCAAACCTACTGAGGGTGGAACAAAAGTTGATGGAAACTTTAGGGGCACCTGGGGGGCTCGGGTCATGATCTCATGGTTTGTGGGCTCAAGCCCCATGGCCCTGTGCTGACAGCTCAGAACCTGGAGCTGCTTCAGATTCTGTCTCTGTCTCTCTCTGCCCCTTCCCTGCTTGCAATCTCTCTCTCTCAAAAGTAAATAAACGTTGAAAAAAAAATTTTTTTAAGTTGATGGAAACTTTAAATCTTTAATCAGTAATAACACGGGAACGCCTGGCTGGCCCAGTCAGTTAAGCATCTGACTCTTGGTTTGGGCTCAGGTCATGATCCCACAGTTGTGAGTTCAAGGCCCACATGGGTCTCGCTGTTGTCAGCATGGAGCCTGCTTGGGATTCTTTCTCCCCAGCCCCTCAAAAATAAAGAAACAGTAAAATAATAACAATAACACACAGGTGTTTTACCAAGGAAAAGTAGTTAGAGGATTTTCATACTCCTGCCTACAACAGTAACAAGACTCAGAGCAGACAGATACTGCTGTGCAACCTATAAAATCACAAGCGGAATAAACAACACACAGTACGGAAAGCCTCCACATCAGAAGGACAGTGAGCAGAATTCATCAGTAAGCAAGTAAGTTTTCACGTCCAGAGGAAGCTCCAGTTGTAGTCCCCCTGAAATGTAACCCAGAATAGGTGGAAATCTGCTCTCCCAAATTTCAAGGGCTTGTGCGTGAAAGCCGTTTGCTGAGCAAAGCAGCTGAACCTTTTTTGCAAAGGTTCTTTCTCTGGAGGACCTACTCTGGGGAGGAGTGCAGGGTGGCACGTGCTGTCAGAATCAGTATAGCTTCACAGACTGCTTCCCGAGGACCCATCTGTCCCCACCCTGCATGTAAGATCTGATTCCTGAGAGCACCAAGAGAGCCAGCTGGTGAGGACCATGCTTTTACCCACTGCCTCTTCTCCCAGAAGCAGGAAAAATAAAATGAGGCCAGTGAGTCCGAAATTATTATGGACCACTTCGGGATTTCTTAGTACGCAAGAAATTCTTATAAAATTCTTATAAACAGGGGCGCCTGGGTGGCTTAGTCGGTTAAGCGACCGACTTGCGCTTAGGTCATGATCTCGCGGTTCGTGGGTTCGAGCCCCGCGTCGGGCTCTGTGCTGACTGCCAGCTCGGAGCCTGGAGCCTGTTTCAGTCTGTGACTCCCTCTGTCTCTGACCCTCCCCTGCTCACGCTGTCTCTCTCTCTCTCTCCTAGAAATAAATAAAACATTTAAAAAAATTTTTTTTGAAAAAAAATTCTTATAAACAGAAATCAATTATGAAGTACCAAGCGAGAGACCCTATTCTTTTGCTAGTGTTTCCATGAGGTGCATCAGCGACGTGCCTCAGCGACTCTAGAGGAGTCTGAAGAAGGGAAGGAGCCCACAGGGGACGATGCCCCAGGGTGGCAGGCACGTGACAGTACCATGACCCTGCTGGACCCTGAGCCACCCAGTGCACACGGCACCTCCAAGGCCAGGGCCAGGCACCGGGGCAGTGGTACAAGCTCATTGAAGCCCGTACCTTCCTGTGGCGGGCCCAGCTCACGGAGGAAACTGTTCCTGGCTGATGCCTTCCCAGCCCCTCTCTGTGTGGCTTGTTTCTAAAAGGAAGACAGCTATGTGGACGTGGCATTAATCAAGCACTGCAGGGAGAGGGGAAAGCAAGGCTGTTCCGTTTAAGGAATAAGAACAGCCCCGCCCTGCGCTGGGCATTAGCGGAGAGCCTGGAGAGCCTGAACACTCCGGCCTCAGGGGATTGTCACAGCACCTCCATGTGACAGATTCCACTGCTCAACGCCCACCTCCCTCCAGGAGACCCAGGCCATGAAGAGTCCCAGGTTCGCTGCTCCTGGTCCCAAAAGGACAGTGGAACCCACAGACGTGTCAGCAGCACCAACACCCAGATCCAGGAAAGTACAAACTGAGACGACCATCTCCCAGGACACACCTCCTCTGACCCAGGGCCACAAGAGCCTCTTTAGCAGAACACAGGGCCGCGCAAGGACCCAACAGGACAGGAAGTGGGAAAAGGCAGCACACACATGTGGCCACACACAACGCGTGGTGTCACTGGGGCACACAGCCAGCAGAGCAGAGGAGGCTCCAAAAGACGGTGAGGCTGGAGCTACCAGTGACAGTAAATCCAGGCAGCCCCCTGGTCTCTGGGGAAGCTAGGAAACCATCTCCATGGAGCCCCAGGTGCCACCTTCACGAGCACCAATGTGAGCCCCACACCCTAAAGCCCAAACCCGGCCTGAACCGGCGCCCCAGCTGATAAACCCAGTGCCTCTACACCACCAGGCTGCTCCAGCCTCCAGAGACCAGAGCAGTCTTCAAGCACGCCTTCCTTTGGAATCCCAACAGCTTCTGGAGTGAAATCAGGGAAGAAGTCTTTTGTGGGGTTTTTTTTTTATTATTTTTTAAAAGACTAAAAACAAGAGATTTGAAAAAAACTAGCCTAGCATGTATGTTCTTTAACAAACGAACAGCAAAGATAATATGAAGTTTTGTTTGATTCTTAACAGGATCCACATAAAACCACTGCCTGAAGGAACCATGTCCTACAATTTTATTTTATTTTAAATGTTTATTTTGAGAGAGAAAAAGAGCACGTGTGTGTGCACAAGCAGGGGAGGGACACAGAATCCCAAGAAGGCTCCATTCCTGAAAAGAGGTGAGGTTCTGGGGCACCTGGGGCTCAGTCAGCTCTATGTCCAAGTCGGCTCTGTGCTGACAGCATGGAGTCTGTTTACGATTCTCTGTCTCCCTCTCTCTCTGCGCCCCCTCCCCCCAAAGTTAAACTTTAAAGGAAAAAAAAAAAAACAGAGGGGAGGTTCTTGCTGCCAGGCCAGGAATGGCTTTCAGGTGAAATCCTGCCGACAGAGCCCAAGTATGTGCACCAGAAGAATGTTCCAAACCACGGCCCACGTAAGCCACTCCAGCACCGGTGACCTGCCCACCGGGCCCTGCCTCATGCACACTCCTGCTCCACTCCAGAGTCCAGAGAGCAGCTCCTCCCCGCACGCGCCGGCCAGATGCCCCTCCTGCCCAGCAGTCCCAGCCAAGCGGCCAGTCCCAGCCACCATCCTCTCACTGAACTGCCCTTTCTGCACCTGTGGATGGATGGCGGCCTCTCCTTCTGGACTGGATCCTAGTTAAGCCTTCAGCAGAGCCCGGGAGGACGGACACATGGCCCAACCAACAGTCCAGGCCCCACCAGCAAGGACACTACAAGAATCACCCTCCTTCTCCCCCAGCCCAGCCTACGCTGTCCCCGCATGAAGGGCACATCCAGCTGTCCAGACACAAACCTCCCTGCTCATCTCTAGCAACCTCCCCACCTCCAACCCACGTCTGCATACACTGCCACCAAACATCTCCCCTCCTCCTGACACCCCCCCTTCACTGCACTTCACTAACACAGCATCCCTGGGCGGCCCCTCACCCGCAACCCCACCGACTCCCTGGTCTTTGCCCACATGAGATCCCCTTTCGCTGGCTGAGCCAGCATTTCTTTTTTTTTTTTTCTTAATGTTTATTTATTTCTAGGAGGCAGAGAGAGAGACAGCGTGAGCAGGGGAGGGTCAGAGAGAGAGGGAGTCACAGACTCTGAAACAGGCTCCAGGCTCTGAGCTGGAGGTCAGCACAGAGCCCGATGCGGGGCTCGAACCCACGAACCGCGAGATCATGACCTAAGCGAAAGTCGGACGCTCAACCGACTAAGCCACCCAGGCACCCCGCCAGCACTTCTGAAGGCCAACAGTGGTGCCTGGGAAACTGCTGCAGAGCATGGCATGAACAAAGCTGGGCACCCAAATCCGAGGGTCTTCGTGCAGCCTCAGGAACCCCCTTCACGCCTCTTCTCCTTCCTGAGTAAGGAGCAGGCCCCTCGACTGGTCACCCCACACGCTGGCTGGGACTGTGTGCACTGGATTCTTCCTGCCTGAGGCCAGCACCCCGGCAGGGCCCGTCCCTCCTGCCCACCGCGACAGCCTCGCCAGCCATCTCTGCCAGGCTTGCCTTTCTCCATCCTGTACTACGGAACAAGCTGTGTGTTTTCACTCGTAAAATGTCCTGTCACACGCCAACCAATGTGTACTACGAGAATGACTCGGCAACTGCCGTCACTCCTCTCCATCCTCGGTGCCCCGCCCCCCTCCAGCACCTGCCATCTCCTGAACTTTCACCCACACTGTCCTCTTCCTCCACCCGGCCCAACCCTTGGCTCCTCTGCATGCTCAGGCACCTCCACACTTCTGTCCACGTGGTCAGCTCCTGACCCATTCCGCAGAACCCAGAATGCAAGAGGACTGCCCGGGGCTGAGGAGATCGCTCCTTCCTCAGGCCACCACTGTGCCTTCTGCTCATTCCTGTGACACTTCTAACATCACCTAATACACTTCATCTATCTTACAATGCCGTCAAGGTCATGGCTACCAGCAAGACGCCATCATACCCCTGTGACAGTCCCGAGTCATGTGAACGCTGGTCACTTGCGTCCCTCATCTATTCCAGAGGATGCGGCTGTGGCAGTCCTTTGGTGGCAGTGCTGGCTGTGACAAAGCACAGCAAAGCTTCATCTGTTACTGGGCTTCATCCCTCCCGAGGCTCTGTGAAGCACCCAGTCGCTGCTGTGCAAGAAATAGAGAACTGCCCTTGCTGGACCAGTGCCAGCCCTGCTTCTCACCGCCGGGACCGTGGGCGCCGCACACACAAGAGCTCTCTGTGTCCAGGTGGGATCTCGGCGTAAACTTTCCAAAGACATTCCCACACCAACTGCACGTATGATTTTTAGTTCCAACAATACATAGAAGTCACCTAACCTGACACAGTGGGGACAGCGATGGCCAGGGGCCCCAGGGATGGGGGCTCTAACTCGTTAGGACGGCTGCCTGTCCACCAGACGCCCCGTGCCAAGCTGTCAAATACCGTGCCTCTTGGAACCAATGGGCAGACACAATAACTGGTTTTCAAAACCTGTTTTCTCATCCACAGCAAAGTCTCCCTAAGGACAGGGCTTGAGCGTCTGACTTCTCCATTCTGCTCCCTAGCCCAGGCCCCAGCACGAGTGAGGCATTCAATAAAGTCACTGAAAAAAAAATAAAGCAAAACAGAATCTCAAGGGATGGAAAGTCCCTTCAAGGTCATTTGGGCCAGGAGTTCTCACACTTTTCTAAACACAAGCCATGGTGAGAAACACAATTCACACCTTGACCAAGATATAGCATACCCAAGCAAAACAAAAATATTCAGAGACAGTATTTCCATACAGTATATGTGACAGAGCAGTGTCTTCTACTCTATGTCCTTAAAGGAACTGCCAAGACCCACTCCTCTGTGCTATCCACTACCCCACCTAGCCAACAATGGCCAGTTCACCCATCTAAGGTACCATATTCCTAAGTTTTTGCCATAATCATGCGCTCACTGCCCAGACCATCATTTAGCTAGTATTTTCATTAAATAGGTAACATTTTTACCTGTTTAATTTTTTTTTATTGTTTTATTTATTTCTGAGAAAGAGAGACAACGTGAGCAGGGGACGGTCAGCGCAAGAGAGGGAGTTGCAGAATCCAAAACAGGCTCCAGGCTCTGAGCCGGCTGTCAGCACAGAGCCCAACGTGGGGCTCGAACCCACGAACCATGAGTTCATGACCTGAGCCGAAGTCGGATGCTTAACCGACTGAGCCACCCAGGCGCCCTCATTTTTACCAGTTTAAATGAAAACAAAAGCTCCCCTTCCTAAGAGCACTATGCTGAACATACAGAACCCTGACACGCACAGTCTGCCCCACCGTCAAAGCCCTTGCAGGAGCTCCTCCCAGGACGCAAACCCTGGGCCCTGCCCACCTCCCAACCCTGCTAGAGCTCCGGGCAGGTTCCAGAGCTGCCGAGAGGAATGGGGGTCAGACAATCCCTCAGCAGCTGCCTCTGCACCCATTCGGATCACCATCACTGCACATGCGCACAGGGATGGGCAACACTCAGCTCAGCCACAGTCTGGGAGTTTGGGTACGGCCCTGCACCTCTCTTTCTAAGACTCCTGGCACACTTCTGGCTGCCTGCAGTCAAGTCCGTTTCCACAGGCAGGCCCCCAGCTCCTCCAGGTCAGGACCCGCGCCTGTCCCTGTGGTGGGGTCAGACACACGGTGGGCAAGACAGCCTGCCGGGGAGGGCCAGGATGGGCTCGTGGCGCAGCCCGCCGCCGACAAGGGCTGGGCACTGCATGACAGAGGGAATGACCTTGTCTAATTCACCCTGGCAACTAGTAGGCGTAGGCGCCAACCTGTAACAGTTAAATGTAGGTAGCAAAGGTGTGCCTATTCCCACAGAATATACGAAAAAGAAAGTTTCCTTAAGAAATTCAGAGGCACCTGGATGGCTCTGTCGGTTGAGCGTCCAACTTCTGCTCAGGTCATGATCTCATGGGCTCATGAGTTCGAGCCCCGCATCAGGCTCCGTGCTGACAGCCAGCTCTGAGCCTGGAGCCTGTTTCAGATTCTGTGTCTCCCTCTCTCTTTGCTTGTCCCAGCTCATGCTTTCTCTCTCTCTCTCTCAAAATATACATTAAAAATTTATTAAATAAAAAAATGAAAGGAAGAAAAAAAAGGAAGGGAGGAAAGGAGGGAGGGAAGGAAGGAAGGAAGGAAGGAAGGAAGGAAGGAAGACAGGGAGAGGGAGAGGGAGAGAGAGAGAGAGAGAGAGAGAAACCACAAGGGCACCTGGGTGGCTCAGTCAGGTGAACATCTGACACTGACTCAGGGCTCGTGAGCCTGAGTCCAGGCTGGGCCGTGCACTGTCAGTCCTGCCAGCACAGAGCCCGTTCGGATCCTCAGTCCTCCTCCCTCTGTCACTTCCCCACTGTCTCTCGCAAAATAATAAACTTTTAATAAATAAAATATAAATAAAAAGGACAAGTAAAATTAATATGAATGTAGTGTTCAAGAAAACACTCTCCTTGAGCTGTCAGAATTCACGCTATGGGTTCTGAATCCCGCCAAGGCTTTTGAAGTCTTGGCCTAAACAAACCTACTGCAGCATCTGAACACAAATTTCCATTATCTTACCAAAACAAAAAGTCTTACTGTCCTGTCAGTAAAGCACTCAAGCCACAGCCACGAACTGAAATTTAAAATAAAAGCCTGGGGCACCTAGGTGGCTCAGTCCATTAAGCATCCGACTTCGGCTCAGCTCACAATCTCACAGTTGGTGGGTTCGAGCCCCACATTGGGCTCTGTGCTGACAGCTCAGAGCCTGGAGCCTGTTTTGGATTCCGTGCCTCCCTCTCTCTCTGCCACTCCCCCACTCGCACTGACTCTCTCTCTCAAAATAAATAAAAAATATAAACAAACAAAATAGAAGCCTAATCTGTAAGTACAAAAATACTTTTCAAGTAACACTCATGTCTGCCTTATTAAAAGCAGGCATTAACCCACAGGCATTTAACATTCACAAGCAAAGATAAAGGCCAAGGCAGGGCAGGCCTTGCAGTCCTAGAAAAACTCGTCCCAGCGCCAGCCCAGACACCAGCAGCCAGCTGAGTGGCCTTGGTACCTACCCCCCATCTCTGGCTTGTGGCGTCCAGAACTCACTCCCCAGCCTGAAGTCCGGGCTCCCGCCTCACCTGCCCACACCACCCTTCCCTGTGGTCCTTGTTAGCAGCTATCAACGGTCTTATAAGCCAGCTTGTTACATTCTTTGCTATTTCAAATCAGCAAATGAAAGAGAAAACCCCAGAATAGAAACACAGTAATGGAGAGAAGGCAGCTGTAACAGGGCCAGAGTAAACAAGGTTGGTGGTTTAAAAACAACCACACACACACACACACACACACATCTGGCATTCTTACATCCTTGTGAAGGGCGTGTATACCTTTCAAAGCACCGCATGCCTCCTGAGCAGGGTCAGTCACACACTGGAAACAGAGGGAGCAGATGATGTGTTCCAAGTGACACAGACAGGGCAGAGCCACGCTGGGGGCGCACTCCTCCCAGCTCCTGGCCAGGCCTCCCTCCACCCCAGGTGTGCTCCCCACGTGACTCCTGTATCTGACAAAGGAGCAGGTCTTTACTTCGTGACTAGTAAAGGGCACGCTTTTCCCTGACTTTCTCTCAGAGGCCTAATTATTTCTGTGTGGAGCATCTGACTTCAAGATTTGTAAACACTGGGGCGCCTGGGTGGCTCGACTGCTTAAGCATCCAATGTCCGCTCAGGTCATGATCTTGCAGTTCGTGGGTTCCAGCCCCGCGTCGGGCTCTGTGCTGACAGCTCTGAGACCAGAGGCTGCCTCGGATTCTGTGTCTCCCTCTCTCTCTCTGTTCCTCCCCCGCTCTCACTCTGTCTCTGTCTCAAAAATAAAAATAATAAAAACATTTTTAAAAAACCCCACGGATCACCCTTTAAAATAAAAAAAGATGTGCAAACACTTATGCATTTGTCAAATGTGCCCTATTTCCCTACATGCTACAGGGAAAGTAAGCAGTTGGAAACACAATGGAGCAATTCTGACTGTGTGGTCGGTTTTTTCTTTACCCCACACCCAAACCATCTATCATGTGATCACCTCAAATCCCTCACTGAGCACTAAACCAGCACAACCCATCTAAGTTACCCAGCGGTCCCAAACATTCTAGAAGCCAGCTTCTACTTAAAGGATGTGCCATAATATTACTTTTAGTCATCAAAATTCAAGTATCTAAAAAATTCTCCCCAAACCACGTTGTTACATACTCCTTTTCAACGGTAATTATAAACACAGCAGGGCCAGGAGCACCTCACGGTGTTGGTCAAACCCACTTTCTAGATCCAGGAAGCACTTTGTTTCTCTTGCATTACTGGTTCTCCATAATTTACCTCTAATTCACTGATTAACAGTAAGACCGCACGATCTTCTTGTACTAGAAGAATCACAAGCCATTCTAACCTGCGCTCTGTCTTCCAAGGACAAGCAGCATGGGCTGTAAGAAGGGACGCCTCTACAGGCAGGGCACACACCTCAGAAAGCTCTAATCTGGGGGCAGGCAGAGTCAGTCAAGTTACCCAGAACGGCAACTTATGCGTTTTTATAGAAATTCAGCAGAGACAGAAGGTGACCAAGTTCATTCGTCACTTAATCTTTCTCTGGAAGCTCCACTGTATCTCAGAGACAAAAGTTATCAGAAGGGAATAATTGCTACATCTGAACTACCCCAGGATAAAATTCTGCCCTCAAAGAGGCCTAAGAAAAATCCAAACCAGGTCTCAATTATATAGTGTACAACCATCTGCCCTGAGGCCAAGCCAACAGTGCACTGATGCAAAAGGGCCAAACTGTATCACGAAGCTGGAATAAAGCAAAATAGATCAGAATGTGGGGTGCCCAGCTGGCTGCTAGTGGAGCATACGACTCTTGATCCCAAGGCTGTTAGTTCAACCCTCCGTTGGGTGTAAAGATTACTTAATAATAAGATCTTTTAAAAATAAACAAGAAAGTTATGCCTGATGCTAGTCACAAAAGTGCAAGGTGACTTACGCAAGGTCCTCACTGTTAGGAATACTCCAAACGTCCACTTGAGATCCAAACACCAGAGGAAGGAAAAATAAAGCCCATGGGCCAGAAGCACAATGTCCTGAAGTCACAGGAGGTGGGCTGATGACCCTCGGGGGTTCAGGCTGAGTCCAGGCTAAGTCTCACTACTCTTTAGCTTCTCATCTGAAGCTTCCCTGTAAACACGCGTCAGCGATGCACTCCCGCAGGCAGCAAACCCAACAACAGTGCTGGCATCTTCCATGGTGTGTGCGCCTCAGGAGGCGTGCGGTGCGGGTGGGAGGAGAGAGGGCGAGGGGAGGCCGCCCCCAGTCCCTGCGTCCTAGCCTGTAAGCCCTGCCCAGTCACGCCACTAGTAATCAACACCCAGTCCCCCCCTTCCTGGAGCCCCAGTCCGGAGGGCCCCACACGGGGCTCTGGGCAAGACTGGCCGCAGAGGGAGCACAACTCCAGGAGGGGAGGGAAGGACCCTACGCAGAGGGGGTGCACTTGTGGGGTAAGCGGTCCGCGCTGGAATCCCTGACTTTAAAAACACGTATCTTGGGGCGCCTGCCTGGCTCACTCAATTAAGCAGCCGACTCTCCATTTCAGCTCACGTCGTGATCTCACCGTTTCTGAGTTCGAGCCCTGTGTCGAGCTCTGCACTGGCAGCATGGAGCCTGCTTGGGACTCTCCCTCGCTCTCTGTCGCTCCCCTGCCCTCTCTCTCCCTCTGTCTCTCTCAAAATAAGCAAACCTGGGGGGTGGGAGGGAGTATGACCTTGTTCTCAGTGATATCCTGGGAAACGTCTGTGTTCTCTCAGATCCCAGCAGAGTGCCTGGCAATTCAAGAGCGAGGAGGGAACAAGAGAGTAACAGGAGGGGCACAAAGGCAAGGTCCGCAGCGTGCTGACTGAGCGCGAGCACCCAAACAGCATACGCTGTTTTCTCTCACGTTTAAAATAGTGGGGGCGCCTGGGTGGCGCAGTCGGTTAAGCATCTGACTCTTGATTTCTGCTCAGGTCATGATGTTACAATTTGTGTGTTCGAGCCCTGTGCGGACGGCACAGAGCCGACTTGGGACTCTCTCTCTGTGTCCATCCCCAGTTCATGCATGTGCACACACACTCTCTTTCAAATAAACTTTTTAAAAAAATTACATTTTAACAAACACACTTATTTTCATACACCTCTAAAGGCGCTGCAGGTTCTATAAAGAGGTATAAACCGCACCGCAGCGCCGCTCTCCCGAGCCGGTAAACATGTGACTGCCAGTTCCTGCCGTGACTGCCTCAGAGTTGCTCAGAATATGGCACTTTCATAACTGGGAAAGAGAACTTTTCCATTTTGTTAAAAAGTAAACAAGAACTTAATACTTGAGACAGAATGAAGAACCAGACTGAGTACAGCTGACTAGAAGGGTAACTGCCCAGTCCGCCAGGACCATACCCACATCTAATGATCTAGAAGTGCTTAGTTCTTCCAATTAAACCTAACTGATCCATGTTCAAAATTCTGAAGTTTTATTTTAAGTGCCAAACCCCCTCATTTTCGTATTTACTGCCTATGAGTGCTCACTCATGTACCTACAAAACTCAAATCCTTTCTCATGGTTACAGTTCCAGACTGTCTATATAAAATCTACCACTTATATACATACTCGTAAATTCCTAATTGCTCTTGTCAGAATATTCTAAATTCTTGAGTATCTTCCCAGGGAAGGTACCGTTACATTTTACTTAATTAAATTTCACTCATAAACTAAGTAAGTACGCTTCATATCAGCCATCAAAATCACTGATGAAAACATAAACTACCATGACCTCTGATCCTGGTTTCGATACAAAGTGCAACAGGCCCACACTTAACCACTTCACCAATTACCTGCGGCTATGTTCATGGTTCAATGGCAAGGCTGCGTACCTGTGATAGAGACCTATGTACAGCCCACAAAGTCCAAAGTACTGACCACCTGGCCCTTTACAAAGTCTGCCAACCCCTGGCCTGTGTTCAGAGCCCAGGGTTTTACTCAACCAAAGATAAAGTGCTCACATGTTGGATGAGCAGGTAAGATACTGCTGCTT
The DNA here is from genome assembly GCA_017311185.1 of Proteles cristata cristata. Taxonomy (NCBI): domain Eukaryota; kingdom Metazoa; phylum Chordata; class Mammalia; order Carnivora; family Hyaenidae; genus Proteles; species Proteles cristata. Next base: position 64,932 of record JAESUZ010003574.1, on the reverse strand, counting down.
TTAAAGATTTTTAAGGATTTTTATTTTAGGAGTTAATTACCTACGGGCGCCTGGGTGGCTCAGCCAGTTGAGCGTTCAACTCTTGATATCAGCTCAGGTCACTATCCCAGGGTCGTGGTTCAATGCTAAGCATGGAGCCAGCTTAGGACTCTTTCATTGACATTCATTCATTCTCTCTCTCTCTCTCTGTCTTCCTGTCTTGCCCTCTTGTGCTCTCTCTCTCCATAATAAAAAGGGGGAGGGGCATCTGGGTGGCTCAGCAGGTTGATTTCGGCTCAGGCCGTAACTTCACAGGAGTGTCTGCTTGGGATTCTCTCGCTCCCTCTCTCTCTGCCTTTTCTTTGCTCATTCCCTTTAAAAACTAATAAAAATAAGGAAATGATAAAATCTTAAAAAAAAAAAAAAAAAAGGCCTGAAGCAGGACTCCCTCAGAGAGCACCTATTTCCCTACTAGTTTCCTCAAAAATTCTAATGGGGGGCAGGGGCACCTGTGTGGCTCAGTTGGTTAAACGTCCGACTTCAGCTCAGGTCATGATCTCACAGTTCGTGGGTTCAAGCCCCCCGTCAGGCTCTGTGCTGACAGTTCAGAGCCTGGGTCGTGCTTCAGATTCTGGTCTCCCTCTCTCTCTGTCCCTCCCCTGCTCATACTCTGTCTCTCTCTCTCTCTCTCAAAAATAAAAACATTAAAAAAAATTTTTTTTTAATTCTAACAGGAATTTATAGGGAAGGTAAAGCACTGAGCATAGTATTTTCCCCTTTATGCTACAAGCATACCCACTCCCCACTGTGTGGTTCTGGACCCATCCAAAGGCGGGGAGACAGCACAGGTCAGTGACCAGAGGGGCTCGGGAGCCAGCTTGCCCCGGGGAACTGCCAGCACAATTGTTCAGGCAATGCCAGTGTTGTCACTCACGACCTGTGTGACCCCGGGCAGGTGGCCCAGCCTCTCTGTGCCTCAATGTACTCACCTCTGCAAATGGGAGAAGAGGGGCACCAGGGCCTCAGGGGTACCAAGATCAAGTGAGCAAGCCTGGCAAAGCACACAGAACAGCGCCTGGCAAGAAGTCCATTTGATCGCTGTGTCTGCCACACTGAAACTCACAGGGAAGGGCTTTACATGAGGCCCGAGCGGAGGAAGGGAGGCCGCAGCCAAGGGAGGCCGCCAGGACCATCAGAGATGGGAAGAGCTGCTTTCAAGTAACTGAACGTGAAAAGTCCTGCCCTCCGGGAGCCAGAGGTCATGACTTGTGCGGGCCTGCAGATAAGGCCAAGATCAGACAGAGAAGAGCCAGAGGCCAACATTCAGTCCAGCATCACGGCTCTCACCTGGAAGTGCAAGAGCCGGGCTCACAGTCTGCAAATCCTCCACACTGACCTGACAGGTAAGGGAACCGTAAGGAAAGGCGAGTTCTTAGAGCAACCACGCTGCACCCAGTTAACGAGCTAACTCTTTATTAAGCTCTCCTCTTAAATTATTATGTGCCCATTTTCTTCTTCATAAACTACAAATTTGAGCTTTGTATTTTTATTTTTTTTTTATATCAGAAATCTTCTTTTTTTAATGTTTTATTTATTTCTAGGAGACAGAGAGAGAGACAGCGTGAGCAGGGGAGGGTCAGAGAGAGAGGGAGTCACAGACTGAAACAGGCTCCAGGCTCTGAGCTGGCAGTCAGCACAGAGCCCGACGCGGGGCTCGAACCCATGAACCGCGAGATCATGACCCAAGCGAAAGTTGGACGCTTAACCGACTAAGCCACCCAGGCGCCCCTGTATTTTTATTTTTTTTGATGTTTATTTTTGAGACAGGCCGAACATGAGCGGGGAAGGGGCAGAGAGAGAGGGAGACACAGAATCTGAAGCAGCTCCAGGCTCCAAGGTGTCAGCACAGAACCTGATGCGGGGCTTGAACCCATGAACCAAAAGATTATGATCTGAGCCGAAGTCGGACGCTTAACTGACTGAGACACCCAGACGCCCCTAAATCTGAGCTTTTTAAATCCAGCCTCCACAGATAAAGTCCACAAGCTCTAAATTCTTCAGCAGTAACCAATGTCACAGACACCTTCGAATCAGTTCCACGAGAGGCACTGTGACAGGACGCACTTCAAGACAAAACCACGAAGACACGCATGATCTCAAAACATCATAGCAGGGGAAGAGGTTACCCAAAGTGACAGAAGAGAGAACTCCAAACCTCTATCCCTCCAAAAAAGGCAATGAACAAGTAGTGCAAGTGGTCTGAAGTATTAAGCACAGAATGTAATGAAAAGCTTCCCTCTAAGGGAACAACACTGAACGAGGAAGCTGCTTAATGTCCCCAGGAGACCCCGTGCTGATGAACCTGCTCCCAGCCGCCTACCCCCACACCCGCAGAGAGGGCAGCCCAGGGTCCTCACGCAGGACGCCGGGAGCGGGAACAGCAGCACTCGTAAAGAACCATGCCTGGGCTCCTGACCTGCAAGCTCGGAAAGTGGAACGATCCAGCTGTTGTGGAAGAGCCTGGTAATTCCTCACCAAGTTAAACAAAGAACGGCCACATGACCCAGCCATTCCACTGCTAGGCATATGCCCAAAAGGTGTTCAAACAGACCTCTCAGGCTCACAGCAGCAGGGCATGACGCCGAACAGGGAGCAGCCCACATGACCATCAACAGATGGACTGACAGAACGTATGTATCCACACAGTGGGGTGTTTTTTTTCTTGTGTTTTTGTTTTTTGGTGTTTTTTTTTTTTACTTTAAATTTATTTATTTTGAGAGAGAGAGAGAGAGTGTGAGAGCGAGCAGGGGAGGGGCAGAAAGAGAGGGAGAGAATCCCGGGCAGGCTCCACACAGTAAGTGCAGAGCCCAATATGGGGCTTGAACTCACCAACTGTGAGATCATAACCTGAGCTGAAACCAAGAGTCAGACACTTAACCGACGAGCCACACCAGCGCCCCTGGAATATTTCTCAAACATGAAAAGTTCCAACACGTGCTACGACATGGCTGAGCCCTGAAGACATCCTGCTAAGCCAAAGAAGCCAGATGCAAAAGCCCAATCTTGTGGGGCATGGTCAGCAGAACATGCAAATCCACACAGAGCCAAAGTAGATTTAGTGCCTCGGAGGGCCTCTGAGGGAGGGAGAGGGGACATGAGAAGTGGCTAATTTAATGGGTTACAGAGTTTCTTTCAGAGGGTGAAAATCTTCTCGAACCAGATGGTAGTGATGGGTGCACAGCACTATGAGTGCTGCATTTCTTGTGCTAATTTTTCCTCCTTTTAAAAAAAAAAATCAGGGGCACCTGGGTGGCTTAGTCGGTTAAGCGCACGACTTTCAGTTAGGTCATGATCTCGCGGTTCATGGGTTCGAGACCCGCGTCGGGCTCTGTGCTGACTACCAGCTCGGAGCCTGGAGCCTGTTTCAGAGTCTGTGTCTCCCTCTCTCTCTGACCCTCCCCTGCTCACGCTGTCTCTCTCTCTCTCTCTCCTAGAAATAAATAAAAATATTTTAAAAAAAAAATCACACTGTAGGAGTGACAGGAGTTTCCAAAGACTACAACCTGCATAATTCCATTTATGCAAAATTCTGAAACAGGCAAAACTAACCCGTGCCAAAGAAAAACTGGTGGCCGCTCAGGGTGAGGCTAGAGCTGGGAGTGGGGGATTACAGATTACAAACAGACCTTCTGGGTTAATGGAACTGTTCTAGATCAAAACTTGCTGTCAGTTACACAGAGTTAACACGACTATCAAAAATCATTTAGTTGTAGGTTTCAGAAGAAGCAACTGTACTGTCTGAAGTATTCCTGTAGAAACGTCACCAACACATTCCCAAGTACATTAGGGATTATCATAAGAAACACACAAACAAAACAAACAAAGAAACAAAAAAAGAAACACACAAACAGGAAGCTGGATGGACCTGAGAAATGACACAAAAGGTTAACATGGGGTCAAGTCCAGGGACAGAGGCCATGAGACTCCTGGAGCGAACATCTGACAATGCAGTCGGCCCTGGGCTCTCAGAGTGCTACCACTGCAGAGAAGTGACCACAATGATGCTCAACAGGGCTTTAATCTACTTTACAGCTCCACGGGAAGGCTAAACGTGACCCTGGCATGTGTAAACATGTTCCATGAATCACCTCCAAAGCTGCTACATTTAACATCTCTTTAAAGACAATCCAAACTGGTCTTACCTATGGTAACAAAACTTAATTTCAATTCCCCAAAAGTAAAATAAGCCTATCTTATTTCTTAGTTAAGTGTATCATTTATATCCTAAAAATACTTCCAAACCAACCAGTACCATGGCTGCCGCACCAGCCCTGACCCATTTTCCCTAATCACCGTCTCCAGACTTTCTCTAATCCAGCAGTGAAAGCAGTAGTGTCTTTGAGATCAAAACTACGGTCATCGGTTTAAGTGAAGCCGTCTGTCTTCTTTTGAGTCAACATTTATTTGCGAGGAGGGCCAAAGTGCCGGCACCCCAGACACATCAAAGCAGGAGCTCCAGTCCAGAACAAGAAGGACCACATTCTTCATCACCATCTGATCCTAATTTTAAAATGCCAGTGTCACTGAAGACTGCTCTGGATTCATCAGCAAAAGCTAATTTTATTAAATTTCAACGAAGAACAAATCACTTGAACCCTCCGACAAAACCACACAGGGCATAAAGCACGCCTGCTCACGGGCAAGGCTGAGGCTCGGGAAGAAGGCACCTGTGTCTGCAGTGCAATCTGCTACAGAAAACCAAACTTTACTGAACACCTGACAGACAGCAGTCATTCAAGGAAACAAGTGTCAATATTTGCTGTCAATTATAAAATCTGAGCTTTCAAGCAAAAATACTAAAATTCTAGAAAATCTCCATCCCAGCTTCTACTTTGACCAAGGTAGAGTAAGGGAACTGGATCCACTACTCCCCTTAAACCTGGACAGAAAGGAGGAAACAATGGTTTTCAAGACACTGGACATTAAGCCATGAGGAAAGTGACCGCTGAGAGATGAAAAGTAGATGGAGTGAGTTCACACGTGCTCCAGCTTCCTGCTGGCTGGGAACTTCCAGGCCACGGCGAGGGCAGTGGAAACCCAGGAGAGTGGCCTCCCTGACTGGAGAGGGTGGCACCGTGCTCCCCGCAGCCCAACACATCTAGACTTTGCAGGGAGAGCACGAAGGGAGAGACCTGCACAGGGGAAGGGCAAAACCATCCGTAAGATCAGCTCAGGAGCACATGCAGCTCTTCATGAAATGAAGAACTAACAGAACGAAACTGCTTCAGGGTGGTCCAACTTCATCCACACCAGAGCCCGAGATGTTTACAGCAATACAAGACATCCAACCACAAATACGGTAAAATGAACAATGTCTGGAGTGCCATCAAAAATGATCCAGCACTGCAGAGAAGCAGCAAGATCTGAGCAAGGAGAAAGATCTAGCAACCAGAAGTGACACCATTAAAACAATTAAGAGTTAAGAGACAAGGAGATTAAGCATGCTCCCTAGACACGTGAAGATCTAAAAAGGGCCCACACTTCTTGAAATTATTACAGGGAATGAGGTAAAAAAAAATTTTTTAATGTTTTATTTATTTCTAGGAGAGAGAGAGAGACAGCATGAGCAGGGGAGGGTCAGAGAGAGAGGGAGTCACAGACTGGAACAGGCTCCAGGCTCTGAGCTGGCAGTCACAGAGCCCGACGCGGGGCTCGAACCCACGAACCGCGAGATCATGACCTGAGCGAAAGTCGGACGCTTAACCGACTAAGCCACCCAGGCGCCCCAAGGTAAAATTTTTTGATATAAGGGGAGCCTGGGTGGCTCAGTTGGTTAAGCTTCCAACTTTGCCTCAGGTCTTGATCTCACAGTTTGCAGGTTCGAGCCTCAGGTGGGGCTTCGTGTCAACAGTGCGGAGCCTGCCTGGAATTCTCTCTCCGTCTCTCTGCCCTTTGCCCACCTCCTTCTCTCTCGAAATAAATAAACTTAAAAAAATTCTGAGACAAAAAGCTGACATATTAGACATTACAGAAGAAGAGTAGTGAGTGTGGAGACACAACAACAGAAATTATCCAAAATAAGACACACAGAGGGGCGCCTGGGTGGCTCAGTCGGTTAAGCTTCCAACTTCAGCTCAGGTCATGATTTTGAGTTCAAGCCCCAAACCTGTCAGCACAGAGCCTGCTTGGGATCCTCTCTCTCCTCCTCTCCTTGTCCCTTCCCCACTTGTGCACTCGTGCACACGCACGCTTTCTCTCTAAATAAATAAACTTTAAAGTATAAAATTAATAAAATGGGGACGCCTGGGTGGCTTAGTCGGTTAAGCATCCGACTTTCGCTTAGGTCATGATCTCGCGGTTCGTGGGTTCGAGCCCCGCGTCGGGCTCTGTGCTGACTGCCAGCTCGAGCCTGGAGCCTGTTTCAGTCTGTGACTCCCTCTCTCTGACCCTCCCCTGCTCACGCTGTCTCTCTCTCTGTCTCCTAGAAATAAATAAAACATTAAAAAATATATAAATACATAAAATAAAATTAATAAAATGGTCAAAGAACTTGAATAGACATTTCTCCAAAGAAAGTATACAAATGAACCATAAACACATTAAGAGATGCTTGACATCAGGAGGCATTAGGGAAATAGAAATCAAGACAACTGAGATACCAATGCTCAGTCATTAACCAGTATCAATCAACCAATCAAATCAATCTATCAAGAGCCAGTGCTGGCAGGGCTGTGGAGAAACTGGACTCTCGCACGGCTGGCAGAAATGTAAAATGGTACAGTCGCTATGGGGGACAGTATGACAGTTCCTCAAAAAATTAAACACAGAATTTTACCATCTGACTCAGCAATTCTACCTCTTTGTATATACACAAAAGTAGTCAAAGGAGGGATGTGACCATTTATTTGCACACTCACGTTCATAGCAGCACTATTCACATTAACCGAAAAGTGGAATCGACCTGTGTCCGTACAATAATGTGCCCAAACTGATGAATTTTGAGTAAACAAAAAGTGGGCTACACAGATGTGATGTTATTCGTCCTTCAAGAGGAAGCATGTTCTGACACCTGCTATGACACCTAAAGACACTACGCTGGGTGACAGGGGCCAGAAAGAGAAGGACAAAATGCTGTAGGACTCTACTTATTCGAGGGACTAGAACAGTCAAATTCACAGAGACAGAAAACAGAATGGATGCGAAGAGTGAGGGGTGGGATGTGCGGAGTCAGTGCCTGACGGGAAGAGGTTTTCGGTGGGGGAGGGAGGGTGATGGAAGAGCTCTGGAGAGGGACAGTGGTGTCGGCTGCACAGCAATGTGACTATAATGCCACAAGACTGTATACTTAAAAATGGCTAAGAGTGAATTTTGTGTTATGTGTATTTTTCCACAATAAAAAAGAAAACTCAAGTTTGCAATAATCCAGCTTTAATGCAGTTTTAGTAGACAGGGAAAATTTCATAGAACTATTTCTTTACCGTCCCATTTCAGTTGCCTAAATTCTCCAAATCTTTTCTCATTATCTAGGAAAAAGACAAATGTCTCCTCCAACACTAATTATTAGGGTCAGTTCTATTAAAATATGTTTTAGGGGCGCCTGGGTGGCTCAGTCAGGTAAGCAGCTGACTTCGGCTCAGGTCATGATTTTGCCATCATGAGTTCGAGCCCCACATTGGGCTCTGTGCTGACAGCTCGGAGCCTGAAGCCTGCTTCTGATTCTGTGTCTCCCTCTCTCTCTCTGACCCTCCCCTGCTCGTGCTCTGTCCCTCTCTCTCAAAATTAAACATTAAAAAAATTTATATTACATTTTAAAAACTAAGATTCTCTCTAAAACCTAGTAGTTTTACTAATTCAGCCCTTCAAACACTTTTTAGACTAAATGACCGTGCTCTCCCTCCTCACCCAGCCGTGTGTGAGACCCTGCAAAGCACCTGCCACCACAATCTCCACCTTCGTGTTATCTTTAGCAGATGGCACGCTGGCATCTGTCACAAGCTTCAGTTTACAAGCAAAGCCTTGTTAGCAGCAGCCCAACCGTCCCGAGTGCTTCACATCAGTTTTATTCCAGAGCAAAGTGTTTAGTTCATATTTAATTCAAAATGAATCCCTGAAGCTAGCAAGCGTGCCTGATTGTTATGAAGGAATAACAGCTTTCTACATAAGGAAATCACTCATCCCTTGTGTCCAAGTCCATGCACGTGTGAGGGAGGGGCTTCCTGTCCAGAACGCAATTATCATACAAGATCAATGCTGTCAGATCACAGTGATAATCACTATACCCTTTTTGTCCTTTTTGTTCTTAAAGTGACATTTTGAAAAGAATACAGCCATGTAAGAGCACTGGAAAACAGGATGATAGACACTAGATGAAGTAACCCAAGTTAGGACAAATAACTCAAGTCTAGAAAAACCATCAAGCAAACTACACAGAAGGCAGGAGCAAAGTCAAAATTGCAGCAAAGTTAAAAGAAACCTTCAAAGACGAGAATCAATGTCATGCAGTCCTAAATTCACGTCAGATGACAGTGGTCAGCAAACAGAGGCCAGGAGGCCAAACCTGGCCCAACCTGCAAAATTTACATGAAATTCAAATTTCAGTCTCAATAAAGTTTTATTGGAACACAGACTGGCTTATTTGTTTACATATGGCCTATGGTCCTTTCATGAATTGAGAAGGTGTTCTACAAAGTCTAAAATATTTACTATCAGATCCCTGACTGAAAATCTTCAACACAAATTTTTTTAAGGTTTTTCCCCCTTGAGACAGAGAGAAAGAGAGAGAGAGAGAGAGAGAGAGGTAGCTTGAGCAGGGGAGTGTCAGATAGAGGGAAACAAAGAATCCAAAACACGCTCCAGGCTCTGAACTAGCTGTCAGCACAGAGCCTGATGCGGGGCTCAAGCCCACGAACCATGAGATCATGACCTGAGCCGAAGTCAGACACTTAGCTGACTGAACCACCCAGGCGGCCCCCCCTTTAACACAAATTTCAACAGACAAGACTAAGGGCACCTGGGTGGCTCAGTTGGTTAAGCATCTGACTCCTGGTTTCAGCTCAGGTCATGATTTCATGGTTTGTGGGTCGAGCCCCACGTTCGAGCCCCCATGCTGTGAGCATGAAGCCTGCTTGGGATTCTCCCTCTCCCTGTCTCTCTGCCCCTCTTGTGCTTGTGCTCTCTCTCTCTCAAAATAACAAACTTTTAAAAAATAATAAAAATAAAAAGACAAGTCTGCATATTGAAAGAGCTACTAAATACTGAGCAGTATGAAAACGTCAAATCCAAACCCTAAAGGTCGTGAAATTTCAGACTCCCGCAGGTACCCAGAAAATCCAGGTCGCCTGGGTGGCACAGTTAGTTAAACATCCAACCCTTGATTTCAGCTCAGGTCATGATCTCACGGTTTGTGAGTTGGAGCCCCGCATGGGCTCTGCACTGAGAGCAAAGAGACTGCTTGGGATTCTCTCTCTCCCTCTCTCTCTCTCTCTTAAAATTAAATATATACACTTTTAAGGAAAAAAAATAAAAAAAGAAAATCCTGTAAATTTTTTATAAAATCCTAAAAGATTACCTATAAAAGGATTATGAATCAGATTGGCGACAGACTTTTCTCGACACCAGATGCTATGTGTCAGAGAACAGGGATCAGCGAGGTTTTATGTAAAGAACACGAGAGCGACTGCGTGCCTGTGCAGAGCCCCAGCTCCTGTCCACACACCTCAGCGGGAAGCCTGCACAGAGAGCAGCGGTGCCAGCAGGTGGGTGATGCTCGGCCCCCCCCCCCGCCCCCCACTTACTCCACAGAAGACAAAGGAAAATCCCTCTCAGTGTCAGAGTGTCTGACAACGAGAACATGTTTCTTCTTTAGTCCCAGGACTGCCCATCTCCAGAAAGAGGCCTACTCAGCCGCACAGTCACCAGTGATACTTTCAAAACTGTCGCATGCGGACAACAGGGACAAGAATGAGGTCATATCAGCATAAACTCCAAACAAGTCTAGAAAAAGATGTTGGCGAGGCACGTGCCGCTGGCCAGAGGCAGTTACCTCGTGTTCATGTATGAGAACATGTGAATGCTCCTTTCTGTAACGAGCTCAAGCCTGCTGACAGTTCAGTTCTCTAAAGAAGACACTGCTCCTCCACTGATCTAAATCCTGAAGGCCTTACTTCTTCACCTCCTCGATAAGCTGCACTTTGGTCATCAGTCAATAGAAACCACCCTGCTGACCACACAAAACCATCAGGGGACGCACGCATACAATTAAGTACCTGACAAACATTAACATTACTGTTGATGAAAAACTAAACAAATTTTGGAAGAAAATCACACTGACATCGAAGAAGGGGGAAAAAGTTACCTGCTCCCCAAGCCTAGGAGAGAGAGCCAGAACAAGTCCTCGGTTAACATCCTGATACTGGCAAATTCAGCATCAAAAGGCAAGGACCAGATTGGAGGCAACAGTGGCCACACTTAAACACACCCATAACCAGGGCCTGTTCACACCCACTGTGCACACGCAGACACATAACCGACCACAGCATCACAGGGTAACAGCACGTGTGTACGCACATCTGACAGAACCACGGCACCCCCCCCACCCCGGGCTATCGACGTTCCTTAACACTTTCCAACACTGTTACCAGGAAGCCCCGCGAAGATCTGCTGATTCAGTAGCGTTCACCTGAAAAGGAAAACCAAAGCAGAGAACTGTACGTTTGTTAGGATAATTAGAGCAAAAATGAGAGGCTCTGGGTGCTGGCTACGGAGGTGGCTTTGCACCATGGCACGTGGAACGTCCACCCCCGCACCAGGACTCTGCCGCCGCCCCTGCCAGCGGAGGTGGGGGTCTATTCCACAGCCCCTCGGTCCGCCGGGCCTGGGGACTTGGGGCCAGCAGCAGGTGCAGGAGGGACGTGTGCAGGCCCGAGGGCCCCTGCTCTGAGCAACACAGCGCCTCCGCCTCATGGGGGACCCGGGCCCCTCCGCTGGTTGACGGCAGGCACATGGCAGGATCACCCACCCGCGAGCCCGCCGTCAAGACAGCTAAGTGGGTTTGAACCCTGGAAGACAAGATTGGCTTAACATGTGAGAAAGAATCAGTTTTCTTCACAATATTTACAAACCAAAAAAGTAAACCCGTACAATCAGCTAAGTATATGCAAAAAGCCGTGGCTATAATCCAACAGGATTATATTTCCACTCCTGAGGAAAACTTCGCACACCTGGAATAAAAGGGCAGTTCCTCAATCAGAGGAAGAGCATCTCTGAAAACCCTACACCTGCCATTACAGGGAATGGTGAGAAGCAACCGCCCCTCCTGCAGGAGGAAGTAAGCCTCAGACACAGGTCTAGCCTCACCGCGTCTGTCCTACATTGTACTGGAGACTCTAGTCAGGGCAGTCAGAGCAAAAGAAAAGAAGGAGCACGTGGCTGGCTCAGTTGGTTGGAGCATGTGACTTAATCACAGCGTAGTGAGTTCAAGCCCCATGGTGGGCAGGTAGTCTACTTAAAATAAAAATGAAAAGTACCAGATAAGAAAAAAAGAGGAGAAACAAACTTCATTTGTAATCCATAACATCATCTATACAGAAAAACCAACAGAATCTATTAAAAAGCCACTAGACTTGAGGCGCCCAGGTGGCTCAGTCAGTTAAGCATCTGTCTGACTCCTGATTTCAGCTCAGGTCATGAGCTCACAGTTCGTGAGTTTGAGCCCCACGTTGGGCTCTCTGCTGTCAGCGCAGAGCCCACTTCAGATCCTGTGCCCCACCCACCCGCCCCACCTCTCTCAAAAATAAAGATTAAAAAAAGCCACTAGACCCAGTCGCCTTAGTGTGGTTGTAGGATACAAAATCACTTTTCTTTAATTGACACCTGTACTAGCCCCAAAATAATCAGAAAAAAAGTTTAAACACCATTTACGACAACATCAAAATATGAAACACTTGGGGTGCCTAGGGGGCTCAGTCAGTTAAGCATCTGACTCTGGCTCAGGTCATGATCTCACCGTTCGTGGGTTCAAGCCCCACGTCAGGCTCTGTGCTGACAGCTTGGAGCCTGGAGCGGCTTCCGATTCTGTGTCTCCCTCTCTCTCTGCCCCTCCCCTACTCACGCTGTCTCTCTCTCTCTCTCTCTCTATCAAAAATAAATAAAACATTTTTTAAAAAGCACAAAATATGAAATACTTTATGAATAAATGTAACCGCAGATGTGCAAGATTCCAACATTAAACAGCGCAGCGCTGCTCAGGAGACCACAGCCCATCCACGCCGTCAGGAAGGTGTGTTCGTGGTCACCAGGCAACTCTCTCTGCAACTGAGGCAGGCAATGCCAGCCCGCCAGGTCCCCGGAGGCTTACCTCTGCAGCTGCCCAGCCAGGACGCTGGAGCCTGGAACCTATCAACACTACATATCAGCTAGGGCTCAATTCAAAAAAGAAAACTCCCAGCAGGCTTTTTTGTGCGCTTCGATATATTGATCCTAATATTCATATGGAAATGTGAAAGACTTAAAATAACCAAAACAACTTTGGAAAAAAGAAAAAACAAGCCTGAAGGACTAATACTCCCGGACTTCAAGGCTTATTTTAAAGCCACAATCACGGTGACAGCGTGCCACAGGGACAGAGACTGACAGGACACAAGAGTGTCCAGAGCCAGACCCACATGCATGCGGACAGCTGGTTTTTAACAAAGACACAAAAGGCAATGGAGAAAGAAACGATTCCATTTATATAAATTCTAAAAACTTCTAGAAATTTTATAAATTTTATAAATAAATTATATAAAACACAAAGTATTCTACACTTACAGAAAGGAGATTGGGAGCAAGGTAGGGCAGGGTGAGAGGGAGGGATTATACAGCAGTGATAAATACATTATCATCTCCACGATGGTAATACATATGCCAAAATTTACCAAATTGTATACTTTAATAACTAGTTTATTGTATGACTATATCTGAATAAAGTTAGTAAAAAACAAACAAAACAACAAACAAAAAACGCAGTAGTTACCACACATCAAATGTCACCCTTGGCAAAGCAAAACAGGAGGAAAATAATAAAATTACTATTTAGGGCTATGTGCAGTCACTGTGCTAGCTGTTTTAACAGTCATTAGCATATTTATTGTTTGTTTATTTATTTATTGGGTGGTGGGGAGACGGTGTGTGCACGCAGAGCCGTAGAGAGGGGGTTGAGAGAGAGAATCCCAAGCAGGCTCCTGGCTGTGAGCACAGAGCCCAATGCAGGGCTCAAACTGGCCAAGCCGTGAGATCATGACCTGAGCCAAAATCAGGAGTTGGACGCTTAACTGACTGAGCCATCCAGGCACCCGGTCATTAGCACATTTAATCAGGGGGGAAAAGCCCAGAGAGGCAGATATAAAAGATTTTTTAATTTATTTATTTACTTTAATGTTTGTTTGTTTTTTAATTTTTTTAGTGTTTATTTATTTGTGTGTGTTAGAGAGAGAGAGAGACAGTGTGATCAGGGGAGAGACAGAGGGAGACACAGAATCCAAAGGCGTCTCCAGGCTCTGAGCTGTCAGCACAGAGCCTGATGCGGGGCTCAAACCCACAAACTGTGAGATCATGACCTGAGCCAAAGTCGGACGCTTAACCAACTGAGCCACCCAGGCGCCCCAATGTTTGTTTATTTTTGAGAGAGAGAGAGAGACAGAGAGGAAGGAAGAGAGGGGCAGAGAGAGAGGGAGACATACAATCTGAAGCAGCTCCAGTTTCTGAGCTGTCAGCACAGAGCCCAACGTGGGGCTCAAACCCATGAACCGTGAGATCATGACCTGAGCCAAAGTCAGACACTTAACCAACTGAGGTGCCTAATGTCCTAATCTCAGGCTCCTGAGTTTGAGCTCCATATTGGGCCATAGAGATTATAAAAGAGGAGGGGGCGCAGAGGTTGGGGAGGAAGGGAAAGAGAGTGGGGGAGAGAGGAAGGAGAGAGCTGGGAGAAAGAAAGAAGGAGGAAGGAAGAGGGAAGGAAGTAATTAAGTAATTTATCTGCAGTCATCATGGCTCATAATCAACAATTCCCACCATGCAGAAAGGGTTTGTGAGGGGCCAGGCTGAGGATATACAGCCACAGACAACATATGTCCAGAAGAAATGCAGGTGGGGAAATTGGTTAATAGAAAGAACTGAGATGAAGAAAAGGGAGTATCCCCCTCCAAAAAAATCTTAGGAAAGCACAGGAACCTGTTCCTGTCCTTCTAGAGTCTAGATTTTAGAAGCACTACCAAGGGCACCTGGTTGGTTCTGTGAGTTAAACACCCAACCCCTGACTTTGGCTCAGGTCACAATCTCATGACTGTGAGATGGTGTCCTGCATCGGGCTCTGCTCTGAGTGCGGAGCCTGCTTGGGATTCTCTCTCTCCCTCTCTTTCTGTCTCTACCTGACTTGTGCAAGTGCACTCTCTATAAAATAAAAGTAAAGTAAAATAAAATAAAACAAAACATAATAAAATAAAATAAAAAACACTACTGAACCCCAAACTAAATACCATTTGGAAATTCTAAGAGTTTCCTCGCAGCCTTCAAGCAAACAACACTTAATGGTCTGCAAACCTGAAGCCCTGCATCATGATCGCCGCCCCCCACGAGAGCACAGACCTGAAGCAGGTGATTAAAGCAGATCAAGGAAAACCTTGAATTCAGCTCCACAAAGCCACAAGAGCGTACACGCTGCCCGACAGCCCTGAGGAGCCCAAAGGGAAGGGGGTTCTTCCACCAGAGACTGGCCTGTGCAAAAGGTTCAGGCCTTGGTGGGATGTTTAAGGTACAACCCAACTCAGCCCCTAGGTTCACATGTAACACCAAACGGAAGGAAAAGGGAAACGGTCAGTCACGTATTGTAAGTACTTACACCCCTAAGTGTTGGGCTCTGTCCCCAAGCACATGGCAGCTGGCCACCACCACTGGGCAACACAGCTTCAGCAAGCACAACGATGCACATTTTATCCTGATTTTGTAAACACTATATTCACTCTCCGCCAAAGGGCACCTGAGTACTAAATTTCATATAATTAGCACTGCTTCCCACTCAGCAGGCGTAAATCGTCACTCAAGTCAATACACAAATGTAAGAGCAGAGGCGCCAGTGCCCTCACATAAGGCCTCCTCCAGTCAGACGTCCAGGTGAGTTCACATCAAGGCACACGCAATGGAGAAGGAGCGCATCAGGTCACAAAAACATCAAATGGCACCATGTCTCAGGGTTCTAAATCCAAGAGGACATTTATCACCCTTTTCCAAGGCTGAAACTGCCAGACGAACACCCCCAGGGCACCGAGCTAACTGGAAGCCAGGACAGGAGACAAGCAAGGGCAGTGGCTTCATTCTCCATGTTCCAAACACAGATACCACCTATGCTTTTATTTTTGCACAAAAATGGAGGAAAGTACCAATCTCTCTAGGTTAAGTGCAATATTTGGGAGATCTAGACAATATTGTCTCTAAGAAAGAACTTTATTTTTTTTTAATCTTTATTTTTGAGAGAGAGACAGAGTGTGAGCAGGGCAGAGGCAGACACAGAATCTGAAACAGGCTCCAGGCTCTGAGCTGTCAGCACAGAGCCTGATGCAGGGCTTGAACCGACGAACTGTGAGATCATGACCTGAGCCAAGGTCGGACGCTTAACTTACTGAGCCCCCCAGGCGCCCCTCTAAGAAAGAACTTTAGTCTCTCACAACAAACCCCACTGTGAAAACAACTAGATTTACTGACATTCAAAGCAAATGAAAAACAAGAAGGGTCCAGACCACCAGATAGCCCAGGACTCACAAACACGCAGCTTCCCTCTCAGTTCCCCTTTAAAGGCTTGCTATGCGGTGATGCTGTTTCCTGAGGTGCCCACAGGAAGTGTGCCAAGCCCTGAGTTTGGTGCCTGCAGGCAGGGCAGACACCTAAGGACGAAAATAACACAAAACTGCAAGTTATTGCCAGCGGCGGGGGCAGAGGGCACCAGGAGATGAAGGAGAGCCTTGCCAACTGGGGGCAGAAGTCACACCCAGCAAAGAAGCTAAGCCAGGAGATGGAAAAGGCTGACCTGGAAGCTGGGGCCTAAAGGGTGAGTGTGCCTTGCCAGGAAAAGCGGGGAGCAGGGAATTCTAGGAAGAAACCAGACCATTTAGGGGCGCCTGGGTGGCTCAGCTGGTTGAATGTCCAACTCTGGATTTCAATTCAGATCATGATCTCCTAGTTCATGTCATCAGCTCTGCACGGACAGTGTGCAGCCCTGCTTGGGATTCTTTCCCTCTCTTTCCCTCCTGCCCTGTTTGGTCGCCCTCTCTCTCTCAAAATAAACTTACAAGGTTGAGAGAGAGAGAGAGAGAGAGAGAGAGGTGGCCAACGCTGTCCAAACGGCCTCTGAGAATGCTCCCCACCAATGGTCCCATACACACCACGGAGCCCAGAGCCCAGGCTGGAGAACAGGACATCAAAGAGGCCACAGCAAACTGACACCCTGGACTTACTCCTGATCAGAGCCAATCCACTGCCTGGAGGAGAAGGGGCAGTTTGGTTCACTTGGCTCAGAGCCTTGCATTCCTCAGGCCCTGCCCGGCTGGCTCACTGACCACACCCATCGTCTGCTCTTTACCACAAACCTGCCCGACAGGAGACACGAGGAAATCGTCATCAGGTAGCAGGGCAAGCATCCAGTTCAATCGGAACCCTTCCCACCCCACCTGTGGCCATGGGTCTCCGTCCTGCTCCTGCCCGTGCAAGTGGACCTGACGGCACGGAGAACAGAACAAGCCATCGGGGAAGGATGTGCTGAAACACATGGCACCCCAAGACCGGCACGCCAGAGTCTTGGGACCGAGAACTCTAAAAAGCACCCCAGGTGGCAGACAGACTCTAAGGAGACTTCGGTGACCCCACCTCTGAATGGAGTCACTTCACCGGCGTGGAGAGCGGGTGGGACCTGTGACGTGCTTCTGCGCAGTGGAACATGGCAAAGGGGACAGAATCTCTCTTCCTTCATTAGGGGGCACGTGTGACAGAGCTAAGCATGTTGGCACCCCATAATTACATCCTGTTATGCCAGGCTGGAGCACAAATCTCGCTGCTGGCTTGTGAAAGAGGCTACGGGGCAAGGAACTGTGGGGACGTCCAGTTAGGTGACAGCACCTAACAGGGACTTCACAACAAAGAAATAAATACTTCCGGCACCCTCAGACCACTCCAGCTTCCACACAGACCACAGTTCCACCTGAGACCTGGCCTGTAACCAGGTGGGACAGTGAGCAGAGGACCCAGCTGAGGCACGCCCAGACCACTGACCCACAGAAACTGCCAGGTAATAATACCTGGGTGCTGCTTTAAGTTGCTCCCCCAATGGTCACCTGCCCCGCGCCAGTACACACAGAGCCCACCCCACTACCCCACACCACCCCCTTACCCCACAAATGACAACTGGATACAGGCCTTTCAGCCGCGAAGTTCAGAAGAACAACATCAGAACCCTAAGTGTTCGTTACAACATATGATTCAAACAAATTATGCCAACCGTGCTGAGACCAAGTTCCTCCCCGCCGACCGTGTAGCTTCCCACAGCCACTGTACTGCAAGGTTTTCTCAGTAAGTTAACAGAACTCTGCTCTCTGGGGTGAAATCTGCCACCAACTCTAACCCACGAACAATGCACAACAGATGAAAATCCATTGACCAACAGTTCACACAAAAAAGTCTAACTTGGGGCGCCTGGGTGGCTCAGTTGGTTAAGCGTCCAACTTCGGCTCAGGTCATGATCTCGCAGTTCGTGGGTTCGAGCCCTGCGTCAGGCTCTGTGCTGACAGCCCAGAGCCTGGAGCCTGCTTCAGATTCTGTGTCTCCCTCTCTCTCTGACCCTCCCCTGCTCACGCTGTCTCCCTCTCTCTCAAAAATAAATAAAAATTTTTTTAAAAAAAGTCTAACTTTTTTTTTAAATGTTTTATTTATTTCTAGGAGAGAAAAAAGTTAGACTTATTTAAATTTTTTATTTATTTCTAGGAGAGGGAGACAGCGTGAGCAGGGGAGGGTCAGAGAGAGAGGGAGACACAGACTGAAACAGGCTCCAGGCTCCGAGCTGGCAGTCAGCACAGAGCCCAACGCGGGGCCCGAACCCACAAACCGTGATATCATGACCTAAGCGCAAGTCGGACGCCCAACCAACTAAGCCACTCGGGCGCCCCTAAAAAAAGTCTAACTTAAAATCCAACTTAAATCTTCAAACCCGAAGGTGCTGACGGTCCAACAGCGCTCGTCTTCTGCCCACCCGGCAGCGTGCAGGGCCCTCCCTGCCCTCTCTTCCTGCCCTCACCTGCCGCGACGTGAGGGTCTCAGTTAAGGGGTTGGCAGTGGGGACTTTCACAACTGAGGACAAATTCTGGCATGTCTTATTTAACAGTGATTTTCACAAACCCTCCTGACTACATCCTGAGAGAGGGTCCTACAGGACAGGCAGAGAGGCTGGAGAGGCAGGCACACAGACAGGAAGGAAACCCACGACCACTCAGCCAAAGAACAAAGGCCCCCAGCACTTAAACTGGAGAGAAAGAAAACCACAGCGTTCTAACCATCCAGATCCCGAAACCCCTGTGGCCAAACAGGGAGAGAGAAGGCGGCAATTTGAGACCCTCCCTCCTGAGCTGCAGCTAGTGAACAGAAAGGGTAACCTAGCACTGGATTAGCGCCCACCACTACCCTGACGGTTTCCATAGCAACCAGAAAGAAACTGTAAAGCAACCAGCTTTAACATGAAAATCATTCTCCATTACAATGAAATGCTACTGTCAGGAGAAGCATTTTTGATAAAGAACTAGATAAACATTGACAATAATGTTAATTAATCACCATCCACACAACCAACCCATTATTCTAAAATAATTCTACATCGTCCACGCCAGAAGTCTGAAAGCTATTTTATGAGTACTAAAACTGCTCTCTATCAAGTATACCAGGTCTTCTACTTGTAATCTGCGAACAGTGGCAAAAACTATCACAAAATCAATTACAATCAAAATCAAAAGTACAACCAAATCAAAGTTTTCATCTTTGTTCTAATATCTACATCAAGCAAGAAATTCCCTCCAAAGTCTGAAAAGATAAGGGACATAAAGACGCCTGAGCAAAACAATGATGGAAAGATAGATATACACAAATTCTGAGAAGAAAACATTTCTAGCCAATGCTTTCTCACAGCAAACCACAAAATCACAAATCCAGCTCAGATCCTGTGAACCTGCTGTCAAAAAATGGAATCCAATTCAAAAGACCTTGAGACACTGGGCTGGCTTAGTCGGTGGAGCAGGCAACTCCTGATCCCCGGGCCTTGAGTTCAAGCCTCACATGGGGTGTAGAGAGGACTTAAAAAAAATAAAATCTTAATAAAAATTTTCAAAAGACCTTTTCTTCAACACCCCGAGAGCTAATTCTTGCTCATCACAATCCTTAATAACCTAGCCACACCCAGGAGGTAGAATCAGATCTCTGAATTGGAAGACTGTTAACATTTCAGGTTATTCTCAGTTCCGAGCTTGTTTAGAGAACAGGAAAGCGATTTGCTTTGTAATGATAAGATTATTATTTATATGTCAATTTGAGGAAGATACACAAACAAACCAGGAGAGGTGTCTGGACCATGATGGCCCACACTTGCCTCTGAGCAGACCAGGCAAGCAGGCAGATCCTGACTCAGCAGGGCGAGGCTCACCCAACAGCAGCTGCTGAGCGGAGTCCTCCAGCGGCAGGGTCTAGGCTACCCAGGAAGACTTCTTCCCGTTCGCACACCCCAGGGGGTGGGGGTGGGGGGGGTCTTGTTCCTGACAATGCCACTGCGACCAGTGCCACTCCACGCACAGCAAACAGGAAAGGACCAAGAAGTGGCCATCCACCACCTTCTTCCTGGACTTGGTACTCCTTCCCCAAATCCATTTGTGCTTCTGGAGACTCATCTCTGCCTTCAGAGAAGACAGTCCAAGAGCAACCTTCCCCTCTTCCAGAACCAGACAGGACCTTCAGCTGAGAACTATCCCCTGGCTTTGCAGGTGACTAAGCCTCCCAGCACAGCACTCACATGGTTATGTGATCCTTGCGGTCCAAGAGGCCTTTCACGATCACACAGACAACGCGAACACTACTGTGCACAGTTACACGCTATAATCATGAAAAATGAAGTTAACTGTTTAACCATTAATTTTTTTCAGCCTTTCCTAGAGAAAAATAGAGAAATCTCTGTAAAATACAAAAACACCCACCAAACACCAGTCCCTCAAAGTATGAAATCTTTCCATCTATGCAGAAAGGATGACTGGTTTGACCCTTCTCTCAAAGGTCAGAATTTTATTGCTTTTGACCCAAGGTCACTTAACATGCTCTAGAACACAGAGCAGTTAAATGGTCTTTAAAAATAAACTGAAAGCTTTCATACATCATTGGTGAGCGTGAGCCAGCACAGTCTCAACTGAAAGCAATCTGGTAAAATAAAAAAAAAAAAAAAATTATTTATTTTGAGAGAGTGTGCGCCTCCTTGTGCTCACACTAACAGAGGAGGGGCAGAGAGAGTGGAGAGAGGGGATCCCACACAGGCTCCTCACACTCCTCAAGGAGTCAGATGCGGGTTTCAAACTCACGAACCATGAGATCGTGACCTGAGCCAAAATCCAGAGTCGGATGCCTACCCGACTGAGTCACCTAGGTGCCCCCAAAATCAAAATTTTAAATACCCATAACCAGTGACTAGCAATTCTAGGAATGTAACCACTAGATACGACTTATGCACACGTACAAAGACATTACCGTCACAGGTACACACAGGAAACAAGGACATGCCACCAGCAACGGCAGCTTGAGTACGCTGCGGCACACTGGTATTATGACGACAGAGGACAATGAAGCAGCTGCATGCGCAAGAACACAGAATAAACTTACAGGTAAGTGAAGAAGAGCAAGTCTCTACCACCCGTCCAAACCACTGTACACACACTCACACGAGTGCACACGCAAGGCCCACCCTGCAGGGACAATGTGTGCAGAAGCAAATGCCTCGAGCGCAGCACTGGAAGGTCGGGGACCAGGAGCCAGACTTCCCACACCAGCCTACACAAAGAAAATCACTATTCCAATGGAAAAAGTAAGCATAAAGATAAAAGCAAAATAAAGCTAAATTGTGTGAACATAAGAAAATAAAAAATTTTAGCTCTCACAATAGAATCAGTCCATATATCACCATGCAGTCTTAACAGCCCTAAGTACAGAGACTTCCATTTCGTCCTGTCTCACCTGAGAAATCTAGCCAACCTCTGTCAAATGTTAAGATTTTTACTGTTCAAGTTACTTACATATTCTCTACAATAAAAGCCGGCAAGACCTACGTGACCTAACATATACATCTGTCAGTGTCTTTCATTCTTCACTCCTGTCCACCACCCTCACGGGAAAGTCCACTATGGAGCCCACCCCACTCTCCTCCCCACACCACATCCTCTCCGCACTCTCTTAGGAACCTGGCACTCTCGGAGGCCTCAGAAGTGCTGGGGCATAGACCGGACATGGCCCTGACTTCAGGGTCTCTCTGCAGACCCAGCTTACCCTACAGGAGTGCACACAACACACATGTACACATGTGCACAGACTAGCACACCAAAATATGACTGGCAATCCGTAACACATGGGGCTCTTCAAAGTTAGAGCTAGTCAAGAGTAAAACAGGAAAAACAGGTGGAAGTCTATTCCATGAGCATCTATTAACGAAAACAAATGGCTTAAACAAAGTGAGAAAAAAGTTCTTCGGTCTTGCTTGGTCTCATCTGTCATTAAAAGGACACAGTTTAAGCATGCTAAATTTACCTCAGCAAATGGTGCAACAGGAAGTATGTAAGCACCACCTACAAAGTATTTCTCCCACATTTTTACATGAGCCTGTGAAACGACAGGTAAGAAGCTCGCACAGTGTACACATGCTGGCCGGCACAGAGACTCAAGGGCGCCTCCGCTCCCTCTCCTCTCCTCTCCTCTCCATCTATGTATCTCTGGAGCCGAGTTATCTCCAACAAAACCACAAAATCATCATCACACAGAAGCAAATTAACAATCACTAATATCGATGGCTCAGCTGGTTGAGCATCTAACCCTCTATTTCTGCTCAGGGAATGATCCCAGGGTCGTGGGATCAAGCCCTGCATCGGGCTCTGCACTCAGCAAGGAGCCTAAGATTCTCTCTCTCCCTCTGCCACCCCTCAGCTTGCACATTCTTTCTCTCAAAAAAAAAAAAAAAAAACCTGAAAAAACATTGAAAATTTTCAGAATATCATCTGTTATCTAGTTCATATTTAAGTGTACAAGTGTCCCCATGTTTAAAAATGGCTTATCGTTACATCCGACTTTCACTTAGGTCATGATCTCGCGGTTCGAGGTTCGGGCTCTGTGCTGACAGCCAGCTCAGAGCCTGGAGCTTGTTTCAGTCTGTGACTCCCTCTCTCTGACCCTCCCCTGCTCACACTGTCTCTCTCTGTCTCTCTCTCTCCCATAAATAAATTAAAAAAAAAAATAAAAATAAAAAATAAAAATGAACAGGTACAGATATCCTTGGCTTTTTGAAATCTTTTTTTTTTTTTAATGTTTTTTATTTATTCCTGGGGTGGGGGGAGAGAGAGAGAGGGAGAGAGAGAGACAGTGTGAGCAGGGGAGGGTCAGAGAGATGGAGACACAGAATCTGAAACAGGCTCCAGGCTCCGAGCTGTCAGCACAGAGCCCGACGCGGGGCTCGAACCCATGAACCGTGAGATCATGACCTGATCCAAAGTCGGACACTTAACCGACCGAGCCACCCAGGCACTCAAATCCTTGGCTTTTTGAAAGTTTGAGTTATGCCACTTGGCTTTTATAAAAGACACATACTGGTGCCAGTTTTCACTAACCGAAAGAAATCCAAGGAGCATTTTTGCTTTAACAAAAAAAAAAAAAAAAAAAAAAAAAATTCAGGGGCGCCTAAGTGGCTGAGTTGGTTTGAGTGTCTGACTCCGTTTCAGCTCAAGTCATGATCTCATGGTTCATGGGACTGAGTGAGCCCCGAGTCGGGCTCTGGGTGGACAGTGCCAAAACCTGCTTGGGATTCGGTCTCTCCCTGTCTCTCTGCCCCTCCCCTACCTCAAAAATAAACAAACTTAAAAAAAACTGCTTCTACAAAAACAGAATTCAGGGGCCCCACCCAGGAACTACATTCAGAATCTTAGCATCAAGGGGTGCCTGGGTGGCTCACTAGGTTGAGCATCCGAGTCTTTGTTTCAGCTCAGGTCATGATCTAACAGGTCCTGAGTTTGGGTCCCATGTCGAGCTCTGCGCTGGCAGCCTGGAGCCTGCTTGGTATTCTCTCTGTCTCCTTCTCTCGGCCTCTCCCCCATTCACGCGGTCTCTGTCTCTCAAAATACAGAAATAAAGCTTTAAAAAAAAAAAAAAAGAATGTCTGCAACAAGCCTCCAGAGATTCGAACTGTATCTTTAAGCATCTGTGCTTTATTTTATTTTGTTCCATTAGCAAGAGGTGTCCTGAGATATGAGAAAAGCCTAACTGGGCTTTTGACTCTGGGAACGCTCAGAATTTTTTTTTTATACAAATTAATGGCAAGTGCTTTCTCACTTTTACACCATTTCACCTTAGGAAAAGCTTCCTAGGAGTGCTCTACTTTCGGACAGGAAGGGAAACTTATAAAGGCAAAAATCAACACCGTGATGCAGGTTTCTGCATCTAAAATATTACCTGAAAACCTGGTTAAGTATTATAGTATTTAAGATGGGATCACCCTTTTTTTTTTTTAAGTTTAATGTTTATTCATTTCTGAGAGAGTGGGAGTGGGAGGTGGCAAAGAGAGGGGGGGCAGAGGATCCAAAGTGGGCTCTGTACTGACAGCAGTTCAGACTCTCAAACCCTCACGAACCATGAGATCATCAACTGAGCTAAAGTCAAACACTTAACGGACTGAGCCACCCAAGCGCCCTGAGGAACATCCTCTTCTTAACCAGCTTCCTTCTACTACATGTGAAGACACCTCTTCATTAAACTGACTCACCTGGGGGCGCCTGGGGGCCTCAGGTGGTTGTGTCCGGCTCAGGTCATGACCTCACGATCTGTGGGTTCAAGCCCCGTGTCGGGCTCTGTGCTGACAGCTCGGAGACTGGAGCTGCTTCGGATTCTGTGTCTCCCTCTCTCTCTGACCCTCCCCCACTCACACTGTCTCTCTCTCTCTCTCTCCTAGAAATAAATAAAACATTAAAAAAAAAAAGAATTATTAAACATGGCTGATATATATTTATTTTTAAATTTTTTTATTTATTTCCATGAGAGAGAGAGAGAGAGAGAGACAGCGTGAGCAGGGGAGGGTCAGAGAGAGGGGGAGTCACAGACTCCGAAACAGGCTACAGGCTCCGAGCTGGCAGTCAGCACAGAGCCCGACGCGGGGCTTGAACCCACGAACCGCGAGATTATGACCTAAGCGAAAGTCGGACGCTTAACCGACTAAGCCACTGAGGCGCCCCATGGCTGATATATTTTTAAGTTTTTTTTTTTTTTTAATGTTTATTTCTGAGAGAAAGAGAGAGACAGAGCATGAGCAAGGGAGGGGCAGATAAAGAAGGAGACAGAATGTGAAGCAGCTCCAGGCGTGGACCTGTCAGCACAGAGCCCAAGGAGGGGCTCGAACCCATGAACCATGAGATCATGACCTGAGCTCAACCAACTGAGCCACCCAGGCGCCCCCATTTTTAAATGTTAAAGATCAGACCTCACATTTATTTCTTGGTATTATTCTATATCCAATTTATTATGGCTTCAAAAGAAAAACAAAAAAAAATGTTTTTAATGTTTTAACGTGGGTAGTGCTTAATAAGTTGGTCCTGAGGCTTACTTTTTCAGTAACAGTTCCTAACTCGTCTTCGCCAGGACACAAAGGCCAAGCGCCAGGCCAGCCTGGACCTGGACTGTGGGGCTGGCAGGCGCGGCCCAAGAAATACCACCAGAACTCAAGGGCTGTGCTTGTACTGCCAGGGGTGCACATGTGAACATCACCCTGACAGACAGTCTGACTGCAACAATGACAGAGGGACAGACAAAAAGTAGAGGAGAAGTAAAGCCAAATCATTAGGGTCTATTTTTCTTTTGAAATCTCTCAAATCTGTATAAAACTAAGACATCCTATTCCAAACATCTCAGCAGATGTAGCCCTCAGCTCTACACCATTAGCCAGCCTGACATCTCCCCCCACCAAGTCAGCACGCTGTCCCAGAGCCAGCTCCCAGGCCCCCCCCCACGCCCCCGCAGGCCCCCGGAGGGTCCTTCTCACACAAGCCTTGCACCCGGGCTGCACTCAACAGTCACACCAGCTGGAGCCTCCTTCCTGGGACTACATTCTCTCCTGGGACCTGACAGCTGGTGGAGAGCAGTTCAAAGGCACATTCCAGGCACCACCACCAGCAACCAGCAGCTTCTTCCTAGGAAACTCTGCATTAGAACTTCTCGTAAACAAGTCTCCCTGCTTAATAAAAACCTTCATTCCCATAACCCTCACTTCAAAGAACCACACGTCAACAAAACGAAACCTTGACCATTCTCAAGTTTTTCACAATGAGGCCTAAACGTGCCTGAACTGAGCCGCCCTCCAGTGACATATTCGGGCCCTCATGTGAAATATCCTATGATGTTTCACAGCCGGTAAATATCCCACCTCTGATAACTATATGGACAATGCGTCACCCTGATCCCACAGTCCCTATGAGATTTGGATGTCAGGGAACTGACCCCAGGAGAGTGTAGTGTCACTAGAAGAACATGAATTACCAGGCACGTTTGCCTCCTCTATAAAACAAATGTGACTTGATTTAAAAAAAAAAAAATCTCATTACTCAGAAATGCCTTTTCATAAAACTGAGGACTGTTTAAAGCAGCCTGAAAAAGCTACTTCCCTAGACTAACCAGCACCTGATACTCGTGTATAAATTCAGCTTACGGACTATGTGTAAGTGCTTACCTTTTAAATCTTTTGAAGCAAAGTCACCTAAAGATGAACACTCCAGCAACAATGACTGAGCAGGGAGCAGCGGTGGTCACAGGCGGTGAGCCATGTGGACTTCAGAGCACTCCCCGGCTGTCAGAAAGCTCCAGTGGCCTCAGCCTGTTCAAGAGGTTTTTAAACAGCACTCCTATGGGGCGCCTGGGTGGCTTAGTCGGTTAAGCGTCTGACTTTTGCTTAGGTCATGATCTCGCGGTTCATGGGTTCGAGCCCCGCGTCGGGCCCTGTGCTGACTGCCAGCTCAGAGCCTGGAGTCTGTTTCAGTCCCTGACTCTCTGACCCTCCCCTGCTCACGCCTCTCTCTCTCTCTCTCTCTCTCTCCTAGAAATAAATAAAACATTAAAAAAAAAAATTTTAAACAGCACTCCTAGTACAGCAAGAGCTTGCCATGATCTCAATTTTTTCCAGTTTCATTGAAAAATAATTGACAGACATCATTGTGTACACTTAAGATGTACAACATGGTGGCCTGACTTACAGTTACTGGGAAATTATTTACACGACAGGTTCAGCTAACATCCAACTTCTCATACAGACATAACAAAAAGAAAAAGGAGAAAAAATAACGTTTTCTCCTTGTGCTGAGAACTCTTAGGACACACTCTAAACGACTGTCCTGCGTGTCACATAGCACGGGGAGCTCCAGTCACCACCTCCTACATCACACCCCTAGTGCTAACTTATCTGATAAGTGGAAGTTGTACCTTTTCACCACCTTCTTCACATTCTCCCTCCCCAACCCTCTGCCTCTGGTAACCAAGTCTGATCCCTCTTCCTCTGAGTTTGCCTTTGTTTGGTTTTGTTTGGATTCCCTACAGTATTTATCTTTCTGTTTGACTTATTTCACGGAGCACAATGCGTTCGAGATCCATTCGTGTTGCCACAAATGGAGGATTTCCTCATTTCTTTTTATGACTGAATAATATTTCATCCCACCACAACTTCTTTACCTATTGCCTGTCACTGGGACTTTCAAGCAGCTTCCTCTCCTTAGCTGTCGTAAATAATGCTGCAATGAATGTAGACCGCAGATATCTTTTCAAGGTAATATTTTCATTTCCTTTGGATATATTCCTAGAATTGGTTGCTGGATCATAGGGTAACTGTTTTTATTTTTTGAGGAACCTCCATATTATTTTCCATAGTGGCTGCACCAGTTTGCATCCCACCGGCAGTGCTCAAAGGCTCCCTTTTCCTCATATCCACGCCATTCGTGTTATCTTTTGTGCTTTTAAGCATGGCCATTTCAACAGGTATGAGGTGATAGCTCATTACGGTTTTGACTGGCATCTGCCTGATGCCCAGTGACGCCTGCGGCCTTCTGCTCGTCTCCTCTGGATAAAGGTCTACTCAGGTTCTTGGCCCATTCCTTAATTGCATTATCTGGGGTTTGTTTGGGAGTTTTTGTTTGTTTTTTGGGTTGGGTTTTTCTTTTTTTTTTTTTTGCTATTCAGTTATATGAGTTTTTTCTATATCTTAGATATTAACCTCTTATCAGATATATGGTTTACAAATATTTTCTCCCCTTCCATAAGCAGTACTTTTATTTCATTGATGGTTTCTTTTGCTATGCATGAACCTCTTTACTAGAGAAAGCTCCATGCGACAAGAAGAGAAAACCCAAGTGATGATAATGATGTTAACAACAGAACGTTAATATAAACTCACTAACATTTGGAGCAAACTTGACTTTTACATTTTACAATCCAAAGAGTAAAGTGTATTGCTTAATTAAATCACAACATTTGAGAACTAGGCCCATATGAGAATAAAAACTTAAAACCACTGACTCAGTTATACAATGCTCTACCCACCTGAAATCACAGCCCTCAAGTCTTCCTGGACAAACAAATAACAAGCCAACTTCAGTTAGGGTGAGCAAAGGCCATGACCGCTGAGAAACTTTGCAGGGGCCCTCCATCCCATCCCCCACCCCTGTGGCGGCTGGCCAGGAGCAAACGCTGGAGTCAGGGGCACCCGTGATTTATAAAATCCAGACAACATTGCTCTGCTGCAGTCTGTGAACCAAGAGAGGCTGAGTGGCAGGGGCACCTGGGTAGCTCGGCTGGTTAAGTGTTCGACTCTTGATTTCAGCTCAGGTCATGAGCCCTCAGTTCATGAGCTCAAGACCTGCATGGGGCTCTGTGCGGACAGTGCAGAGCCTACTTCGGATTCTCTCTCTCTTCCCCTCCCACACACGTGCTGTCTCTCTCAAGTTAAATGAATACACTTAAAAAAATAAAAAAAATTTTTTTTTTTTAACAAAGAAAGGGTGAGTGGCAAGACAGAACTAACCATGGAAGCAGTGGCTGGATTGGTCTGTGGCACTGTAACAACTCTAAAAACAACTTTTCTCCCTCAAAGAGACAGCAGCTGTCAACCAGGGAAAGGTAAACTGTATCATGTTATGGAGGGGCTGCTAACCTGATTAAGCAGAACTGTAGAGAGTTTAAGTAAAAGTAAACACACAGAAAGAAGTCAGGACACCACACGCAGGTGGTCCACCCTTGGCTGAGGCAAATCCTGTGAAGAGCACACGCCCTGTGCACCTGCAACGCTCAGGCTGTCCATGGATTTCTGCATCTGTGATGAGACTACACTCAAGTTAGAGTCCAGCCAACAGAGATGGCCACACAACAGAAAGCTGCCCAAGCCAGATGCCCTGCAAGTCACTCCTGCCTAACGACAGACAGACACAGGCATAAAGCCCCCCATCCCAGCACATTGTAACAGTGCTGTGACGGAGCAGGCTACATTCTACTGACTTGAAGCAAATCAGGAATACGCTTACAGTAGTTAATATGTTGGGTACATACTCAAAGTAGTACATGTTTTTTGCACAGAGTACATTTCCTGACAGGTATCGTTCCTTTTCTCAGGCCATAAGCCTGTTTGTTATCAACTTTTAAGATTGATCTTTTGTGCAAATATGGATCAGGTATCTATTAGCATATGCACTGATATATTTAAAATATATAAGACAAACACAAGTCTAACAAAGTACGGGGGTGTCTGGCCAGCCTAGTCAGTAGATTGCATGACTCCTAATGCCAGAGTTGGGAGTTTGAGCCCATGCTGGGTGTAGAAATTACTTTAAAATAGTCCAACAACGTTATTTGTACAAGTAACAGAGAGCAAATCCGCTGTGCTGCTCCACCAGCAGGCTACTTCTCTACCCCCAAATCTCTAGCCCTCCTATATGAACCCAAAACTACTATCCTCAGCCTGCAAGTTCATAATGTCTTGGCCAAACTCTCCCTGTCTTGGATATGAAAGGTCTGGGCTCCTGGCCTCTGCCCGTCAGACTGCACCATGACAACAGGGCCATCTGGGTGTATCACGGGCACACAGGGTCATCTCCACCCTCTGTGCCCAAGCCCCCTCCTGCCTCTCTTCCATCACCTCTCACATTCCATCACCTTTCACTAGACGTCCCCGCACTCGTGAGCCCCATTCCATCCACTGAGTCAACTTACGTCTCGTTTTCCAGCATTTTTGTATAAATATTTGTTCACAAGCACCACTGGGCCTTCAGGACTTGCTCACGCAGCCCCCTGGGCAGGCCCCGCCCCACTTCAAGGTCCTCTAGACCCTCTCGAGAAGGTCTCAGCCCACACCGCCCTGCTGAGTGACAGTGCCACCCCCTGTCTGGGCTGCTCCCCACTTGCCGCCAGGCCCTTCGCTGCTCAGCTACCTTTCCGGGGTGGGCCTTGCTGCCACTCACTTGAATTCAAGTTACGCTCCTCCAATCACTCTGACACCCCACCCTCCGTTTCCAACTAGATGTTTTACATTTGTACCTGGAAAACGGTGCTCCTACTTTCTACAGCAGCGTTGCTAGTGAGAGCTTTCTTAAACCTGATTCCCTGTCCAGAAACGGAGGGCGGGGCGGTGGTCAAAGTACACACCAGAAGTCACAAGGGTGACCCCGCTGCATTCACCTGCCTCCAAGAGCAGCAGCGGACTCCCTGTCCCGCGGCTAGGCGAGCTCAGGCCCAGGAGCACGGCAAAGTCTCCTCCAGGAGCCACTGTGACCTCCATCTGGCCCATCCACCCCCTTCACCCTGGGACACACCACGGGGCCCTCCCTCCTCAGTAGCCCCAATCTTACACAATTTGACCCCAGTCCATTTTCCCAGCTTTATCTGCTATTTGTTTTCAAGGGCTACGTGTCGAAACAGGTCTAGCTGACATTCCCACATTACAGCCTATCTCCCAGGCCTTCCCACAGTCTCTGACAGCCTCACCCTGCTTTCTGCACACCAATATCTCACCAATTCTTCTAAATTTTTTTAATGTTTATTTATTTTTGAGAGATAGAGTAGAGTGGGGGAGGGGAAGAGAGACAGGAAGACACAGAACCCGAAGCAGCTCCAGGCCCTGTGCTGTCAGCACAGAGCCCGACGCCGGGCTTGAGCTCACGAACCGTGAGACCATGACCTGAGCCTAAGTAGGAAGCTTAACAAACTGAGCCACCCAGGCACTCCTTTTATAGATTCTTAAATAACACTTCCTCCATGACATCTCCCAGACTTCAGAACCAGAAATGCTTTCTCTCCTCTCCACTCCTACCTCCTGTCACAGCCCGAGCGCACCTCTTCCTTCCCAACCTCAGGGCGGAGCCGCTCTCTGTCTCTATGTGCCTCCACAACACACCCCGACACAAGTAGTGAGCGACAGTGACTGAACCAGTGTAGGGCAGGAGAACCAAAATCTGTCTAGGGTTACGAATCCCTCCATAAGACAGGTAATTCATTCCAGTTGCCAAAAAAAAAACAAGACTGCTCTCCTACTATAAGGTCATCTGCATTTGGAAAAGCAGTCAGAGAAACCCAAAAGTCAGCGGTACAGAGCTTTGTAACTGTGCCAAATGGGTGAATGGTTACAAAGACATAAAACCAGGGGCACCTGGGTAGCTCAGTCGGTTAAGCGTCCGACTTTCACTTAGGTCATGAACTCGCGGTTCGTGGGTTCGAGCCCCCGCGTCGGGCTCTGTGCTGACTGCCAGCTCAGAGCCTGGAGCCTGTTTCAGTCTGTGACTCCCTCTCTCCTTGACCCTCCCCTGCTCACGCTGTCTCTCTCTCTCTCTCCTAAAAATAAATTAAAAAAAAAAAAAAACCAAAGACATAAAACCAAGCCCTGTACTCTTCAAAACTGCCAAGATCATGGGCGCCTGGGTGGCTCAGTTGGTTGAGTGTCCTTGGTATCAGCTCAGGTCATGATCTCACGGTTTGGGAGATTGAGCAGCATATCAGACTCCACACTGACGGCATGGAGTCAGCTTGGGATTCTCTCTCCCTCTCTCTCTGCCCCTCCTCCACTTGTTCTCGTTCTCTCTCTCTCCAGATAAACAAACTTTTAAAAACTGCCAAGGTCATAAAAAATAAGACCTAAGAAACTATCACAGACAGAAAGAGACTAAGGAAACATAACTAATGTACTGTGGGAACCTGAAACACTAGAAGGACCTCAGTGGAAAAATGGGCTAAATCTGAATGAAGTCCTGGGTTTAATAGTAATGTACCAGTGTTGATTTCTTTGCTTTGACAACCTAAGCAGTGTTATGGGAAATGTTACCATTCAAGAACCTTCTACTATTACTGTATGTCCTACTTCTGTATATGTAAAATTATTCCAAAATAAAAGTTTGTTTTAAAAAAAAAAACCAGACCTCATCCAGGACACGTATTTCTACCACATTCACTAACTCCCCATCAATGCCAGACTACACTGGCTGACTGATAGCTGAGTCTTTCCAGAGCCACGACAGTCCTGGGGAACCAAGGCAAAGCACCAGAGCCAGCTCTATGACCTGATCCAACCTCACATTGTGACCACATCTACGGAACCCTAGCGTGGCCAGCAGAGGTCCTATTCTAATCCCTGGAACTTGTGGGTATTTGAGGTCACACGGCAAAAGGGAATTAAGGTTGCAGATGGAATTAAGGTCTAATCAGCAGACAGGGTGCATGTGCTAAATTATCCAGGTAGGTCCAATATAATCACAAGGGTCCACGAAAGTGGAAAAGTGAGACAGAAGACACTTGAAAGGCGATGTGACCTTGGAAGGTCAGAGAGATACAAATCTGCTGACTTTAGAGATGGAGAAGAGGGGAGCACCTGGCGGGCTCAGACTGTTGAGCTTCCGACTTTGGTTCAGGTCATGATCTCACAGCTCATAAGTTCAAGCCCCACATTAGGCTCACTGCCCCTCGTCCAGTGCCCACTTAGGATCTTCTGTCCCCTCCTCTCTCTGTCCCTTCCCCACTTGCGCATTCTTTCAAAAATAAATAAAACTACTTTTTGAATTTTACAAAAGCCTTCAAAAAAAAAAAAAAGATGGAGAAAGGAGCCACAGGTGCAGGATGTGAACAGCCACTAAGAGACGAAGAAGAAAGGGGACAGAGTCCCTGCCGTCAGCAGGAGCCGGCCCTGCCAGCACCTGGATTTTCACCCTGTGAGTCCATGTCGGGTTCCCAGTCTACAGACTGTACAATTAACACATCTACCTGGTTTTAAACCACTAAGTCTGTGCTAATTTGTTACAGCATCTATAGAAAATTAAGTGACATAACTGAAATACAAAAACGCAAGTGTTACTCCCAATTGTGAGTGCATGTGTTTTCCCGCCACCCGTCACAACATCCTGTGTTACCATCTAACATAACATTCCCTCCCTCATCTTCTATTCCTGGTCCCCCTTGAGCCAACACATTTGGGGGCTTCAAAGAAAACTATTAAGGAAAGGAAAAGGGGAGGCTAAATTCTAGGACGAAGATTTTCTTCCCAACTTTCTAATACTTCATCATGCCTTTAGTCTTCAAATATTCTTTTACAAAAAAATCAAAGTTATTCCTTCAACACAGTCATCTTTAAAAAGTCACTCATCTCGGGATGGATGGCTGGCTCAATGGGTAGAGCATGCAACTCCTGATCTCAGGGTTGTGAGTTTGAGCTCCACGCTGAGTATGGCGCCTACTTAAAAAATTTAAATAAAAAGTCCATCATCTGATGAGAACCCACTTTTTTTTATATGTATTTATTTGTGAGACAGAGAGAAACAGAGTGAGCTGGGCAGGGGCAGAGAGAGAGGGAGACAAAGAATCCGAAGCAGGCTCCAGGCTCTGAGCTGTCGGCACAGAGCTGGACGCGGGGCTCAAACCCACAAACTGCAAAATCATGACCTGAGCTCAAGTCAGACACTTAACCAACTGAGCCACCCAGGCACCCCAAGAACCCACTTTTAGAAGAATCAGATCTGATCACTTCTGGAAGGGAAATAAAGCTCCCATGTAAATTCCACTAAGGTTGCATCTGCGGAAAATTAAACCATGAGCAAGAGCACATATCACTTTTCCAAGTTTCATACTAAAAGATAAAGGACACAATTCAAAGATTACCTTTCAAGTGTTAGAGAACATTTCTCCTACAAGAAAATATTTTGAGTTTTAGCATATTTAATATAGTAATCTCTGAACTAAAATACTTCAAATTTCAGATGGACTGTTCTCAAAGTAATCCAAACACATGAAGAGCAAATCTAAAAAAAGAGATTCAAAAAGTCTAAACATGCCTTGGAACCAGCACTCCAGGAAGGGCTGGGGCACTAAGCTAAGGACCCTGTCAGCTTCAGACCCCAAAAGCTGGGCTTTCTTTTTTTATCATCCAAAAGCTGAGTTTTTTTTATTAAAGTGTTCTGCACATCTTTTAATTAGCCAGGCAGATTTTGCAATTAAAAAAAAAAAAAATTCCTTCAAGAGTGTTGCTTTGGGGGTTTTTTGTTTTTTATTTTTACTTCCTGTTTAACAGGATGTAAAACCACACTTCAGAACGTGGTGCGTGCTAGCAAGGCTTCATCTCTCAAGAGCAATAAGGTTCTTCACAGCTTCTGTCACCTTCTCTATCTTAGAAGATAGCACAGCCATAATGATTTCAAGTTTACATCATCACACAGAATTAAGTGAAAATCTTATTTTGCTAGATATGAATACAATGGAAAATAAAACAATCATAACTTAAACCAAAACCTTAGAACACAGCACCCTATGCAAACGCTCATTACTAAGAAACAGTCATTAGTCCAGGGCACTAGGCAGCCTGGTTCTGGGGCCTGCCATTAGGAGGAACGGGGCACTTTCTACTAATGCCCTGAGAAAAGAACGTTTTGGCTGAAAACTAATCTCATATCACATTTATTAAGCACTTGCAAGTTAAATTTCAATTTCGCCATTCTAAAAGGGCGTATTTTACAGAGCTAAACAACTGGAGAAGAATGGGATTTTATGAAATTTTACTTAACCTTGACAAAAAATTTTGATCTAGGTGATCAAAAAATGTTTTATGTCGAGAAAAGGCCAACACTTTTCTATACGGAACTGGTGCACACTGGTTTCTTTACAAGTGGAAAAAGAGCGCCTACAGATTTTCAGGCTAATAAATAATTCACTGCACAGATGCCAAGGGCAGAACTGCCAATGTGGGTCCTGCCCTCAGCCAGCCGGGAAGGACACTGGCTCCCACAGCAGCCTCTGCCGAGGCCGGGGGGCGGGTGCCCAGCAGCCGCCGCCAGGCTCCAGGACTGTCGGTCCGTCCAGCCCTTGGAGACCTCGGCTGTATTAATGGGACAGACGTCTTTTATTCCCACAATGCAAACTCACTTAACTCTTTATTCACAGATTCAGCTTCAAAACTATGGGATTTCTTAAGTTTTAGGATGGTGTCCCTAAATGCTTTCAACCACAACCAATTCCCCTCACCCCTTACTTACCAAAGAAGTTAAAACCACACAAATTCAGCACACTCTTAACCAACCCCAAAACTCAAGTCTCTTGTCACCCAAATTATACCCATAATTAGTCTCTTCAGAAGCAATCTTTTTGCCAATTACATAACAAGTTCATTTTTTTTTTAAATCAAAAAACACAAGTGGGGGGGAAATAACACACAGTTCCATTTTGGTGTATTCCCCTCCAAAGAAATTTTTTTTGGTCATCAAAATGCTAAAACTGGGGTAGGAAGGACATTAAGGGGCCAACTCCATTCTGGAGAATTTAAACAGAAGCTTTGGCCTCAAAGCTCAGGATCATTTATATTACAATAGCTTAGGAATTAAAAAAAAAAGGAAGATAAAATACTAAAACTTTCCAAGTACTCCACTATCATACTAAACCACTGCTTATGTTACAAGGGGCCAGGAGGTGCTCAACGTTCTAAATGAAATACAGCAGCAGCAAACTGCACACGGCAAGCCTTCACCTTGGCCCCGAAGGCACCAATCCTACTAAAACTAGTTCCAGGAGGCATTTTTTTTCCTTCCCACAAAGACAACCTTCTCGTTAATTATTTTCCTTTATGTGTTCTTCTGTGCCAATTTTAAAAGCCATATCCCATACCTTTACCTAAATTGTAAAGAAAACATAATGAAAACAAGTAGAAAAATGGCTGAAATCACACAGCATTATCTGTAGTCAAATAAATGAAAGTTTACCATCCCAAGTTTCTCCTTCCAAAATTACACAAATACTGTATTTCACATATTGTCTTTAAACAATCCAACAAGTATTTCTTGGGTTAATTCTATGACTTCGATCACAGAGACCATCCTTATTGTCATTAAGCATGCAGCCCTTCTTTCACAGGGCAGATGTAAACCAGTCACTGCGTAGTCTATCAACTATGCTAAGTTCTTTTGTATTTATGTATTTATTAATGTATTTGAGAGAGAAATACAAGCTGAGAAGGGCAGAGGAGGGGGGCAAGAGGAGAGAGATGGGGGGAGGGGAGGGGGAAGGGGAAGGAGAGAGAGACAAAGAGACACAAAGGGTGGGGGGAGGAAGAATATCTCAAACAGGCTCCTCACTCAGCGCAGAGCACAACGCGGGGCTCAATCCCACAACCCTGGGATCACGACCCATGCTGAAACAAGCCGCCCAGGCCCCGAATTGGGTTTATATGGCTCTAACAAGGTAGGGTGGCATATTCCTTCGGAGTGAATATTTAACTAAGACCCAGAGGCTTAGAGGGAGTCATCCTGTAGATTTGGAAGGGGAAAGATTTGCAAGGGAGGCAACGATGGGTGCTGATCCCAACAGAGGACCAGCATGCGTTGAGGCCATGAGAGAATAAGGCCCGTGTCGCAATGCAGGAAATGGAAAGCCAATGTAGCCAAAGCACCCAGAGTTAAGAGGGAGAGTGATGGGGGATTAGAGAGGGGAAGAGGTCATACAATTAGGGTTAATCATCACGTGGGACCTTACCATAAAAATAACATTTGTAGTTCTACTGCACATATAAAACACTATTTAAAGAAAGTTTTAAATGTGGACGGGGAGGAACAGAGTTAAGTACAGAAGAATAAGGAAAACCGACAAGGAAACACATGGCTTGGTCTGACTTAACTTAAAAGACACCATGAATAAGACCCATCAAACAGAAAAAGAACCACTCTGGAATGGAAACGTCTTTATCAGAATTAATAAAGTAGCTGTTAAAGCGGATAACTTCCTAAGCCTTTTAGGCCTTCCATGCTGATTCTAACTGCCAGAGTTCCAGGAGCTGAGGATTGACCCCTTCTTTCACGTAGCTGTGAAATAAAACTGGAAAAATAGAATTGCACCAAAAAAATCCATCTGAAATACAACTAAGAGAACACATACTGGGGCACCTGGGTAGCTCAGCCGGTTAGGTGTTCAACTTTGGCTAAAGTCATGATCTCACGATTTGTGGGTTCAAACCCCACGTCGAGCTCTGTGCTGACAACTCAGAGCCTGGAGCTGCTTCAGAGTCCCTCACTCTCGTGTGCTCTGCCCCTCCCCCGCTCATGCTCTCAACAATAAACACAAAAAAATTCAGAAAACACACAGTAAAAAAATGTCCAGACAATAACTTTTAGTTATTTGAGTTCATTTCATTTCATCAGGAAGTTCATCAAACGGGCCACGCGAATTCCGCAGAGCACGGACCAAACAGCAGTAATACAGGGACACAGCAAGCGGTGAGCACCTCACCTACCAGCGGACACCCCACTCTGGCTCTGGAGGGAGCTCGCCCACCACGCTTACCGTGTGAGGGAGGAGGGGCCCTACACATGGCAAAGGGCAGGTCAACAAACTTATTTTGGCAACAAATGCAGATTATGCTCTGAACCAGCATTTAGTGCCGCTCCCTAATTATGTTACGTAATTGATAATGGGCTCACTGCTCATAATGCAAAATCTCTCTCCTGTCACCATGGATAAAACATAACTTTACTGTATCAAATATACTTAAAACCCCAAGGCACACAAAGCTTCTAGAAAAATATTCTCAAATACAAGCAACAGAGTTTAACTCTGTCTGTGGAAAGTTCTACTTGTCGCTGTATCAACCCTGTAATTATAGCTAACATGACAGGCTCGCGTGGTAAGCAGCCCATCTGGTTTGGGGAGATGAACGGCACTGGCGCCGTGTTTAGCGTGGCTGGTCCACAGAGGATCTAGAACATCTGACAGGGCCATGCAAGTGAGACAGCTGACACAAAGTCAGAACTGCAAATGAGGAACTTGAGACCGTGTGACTCCTTTAAAAACACACTTCTGGTAAAATTACGTATATTTTGCCACAATTTTTAAAAAGAGAGGAAAAAACTCAAAGTTTTAAAGTTGAATCAAATTTATCAATATTTTGAGGTAGCTTTTTAACTAACTCAGAAGGCGTGCACAAAGGACACAAGAATGTCAAAGTTACTTGGTCTTTGTTCCTCCCATCCATTCAGGAGGGCCAGCCTATCAGCTGAGACCCTGCTCCAGAGCACAGAACTACAGAGAGAACAGCTGAATGGAGGGTGGGGGAGGAAACCGCCAGATAGGGATCCAATTCAAGAGTCACAATCAAAGTTGAGCAAGATGTTTTTCCTTTTTTCTTTTTTTAACTACAGTTTCAAAGGAATGTCAGAATACTGGGCTCCAAAGACACAAAACAGAGCAGATCTTCCAGGACAACATTTAGTAAGAGAAATCAGGGTCCCCAAAGGAATCAAGCCCACAGTCCTGGGGTCTCTGATTTAAACTATTCAAGCTATGCCATTGACCAGGTTTGCGAGAACCAAAATAGCAACTGTTTCCACCAGCAATATCCTGTTACATCGCTTTGCTGAGCCCGGCTCATCATTTCGCCACAGGTACCAAAACATTCCAAGATTTACAATTCAACAACTGTGCACACTTTCACTCCTCAGTTTGAAAGGAATATTGAGGATACTGCTCAAATCACTTTAAAAACTGCCACCTGAAAGAAAAAGGCTGAAATCTGATTTTTTCCACCAGGAAATTTGCAAAACCATCCTGTTCTTGCAAAGGGATATAAAACTTCCTATATAACCTGTAGACACCGTGAAACCTAGGCGTGCTGCATCTTAACTGCTGGAGAGAAAATGGTTTTCAAAGCACAGGGCCAGCTTAGGCCAGCTTAATCTTCCAAAGCCTCTTCCAAAAATCCTTGGAAGCCGGGATACAGGCGAGCTTTCCGAAAGAACAACAGAAGCAGTAAACCTTGAGGAGGCACCAGGAAAAGAACAGACCTCAAGAAAAACGGAAGAGTTCCTCACCTCCCCCCACCCCCAAACAGCAAAGACACAAAATTTAACAGCACAATCCGTCTTTGAGAGAAGCCTGAATCCATGTGGCATGGCCAGCCCTACACACACGCGCGCGCGCGCACACACACACACACACACTCACTCACTCACTCACAGCTACCGCCCTGCCAGGGGATGATGAAATGAGGAACGGAAATTAACATTTCAGGCAACGTCTCACATTGTTCCTTGAGGCCAAGGACTGCTGTTGCAGCCGCCACCGCCACCGCTTCCCTCCCACCCGCCCCTCAGGCCCGCCTACCCTCCCCCCAGACGACACCCCCGCGCCGCTGCCCCGCATTCCTGCCCCTCCGCGGGCCTACGCGCGCCGCCTGCACCCCCGGCGCCCCCACTCTCCCTTCCCGACTCCGGCTCGCCCGCCCCCTCCGGCTCGGAGCCCGAGAGCCGCCTGCTCCCATTTCAAAACAGTGATAATAATAGGGACGCTGGGAATAACAACTACAACCGACACTGCGAATGCACCCCTCCCTCGGGTCAGAGGTCGGCGCACCCGCTCCCCCGGTGCCCGGGGCCCCCGCCGGCCCCTCACGACTGCGCCGGGCCCTCCCAAGTCCCCCAGGCGCACTCTCGACCCCTCACGGCTGCCCAGGGCACCCCCCAGGCCCACCAGGAGCCCCCGCCAGCCACTCACGGCTGTCTGGGCCCCCAGGACTAGTCAGAGCCCCCGTCAGCTCCTTCACGGCTGCCCCTGGCCCCGGAGGCCCACCCATAACCCCACCTGGAGCCCCCACGGCTGCCCCGGGGGCCCCTAGGCCCGCCCGGAGCCCCTCACGACTGCCCCGGGGCCTCCTGGCGCACTAGGAGCCCCTCGCGGCGGCTTCGGGGCCCCCAGGCTCACCCGCAGCCCAGCGTCGGCCCTCAACGACTGCCCGCCCCCCACTCCAGACTCCCCAGAGGCCCCGTCAGCCCCTCATGGTGCCCGGGCCCCCCGGAGCCCCACGTCGGCCCCTCAGGCCCACGGGCGCCTGTCGCGCTGCTCCGCCAGGAGAGGAGGCCTGCAGGCCTCAAGGCGGCCCCACGCCCGGGCGCCCGCCCCGACCCCTGCCCCGGCCCGCGGCGGCTCTCACCGGCTCCCGGCTGCGCGGCTCCGCGGGCTCAGCGGCGGCGCGCGGGCGAGGCCATGCAGCCCCGGCCCGTCTCCCGGCCCGAGCGGGAAGGCGGCGGCGGCGGGCTCGAGCGCCGGCGAAGCGGCGAGGCCGGCGGGAGGCAGCCCGCCCCTCGGGCGCGGCCAGGCTCGGGCGGCGCCGCGGCGGCGCGGGCGCTCACTGAGGGGACGTCGGGCCGCGCGCTCGGCGGCGGCGCCTCCCCGCCTGGGGCCCTCGCTCCATCGCGCTCCGGCTCCGCGGCCTCTGGCTCCCGGACCCGGCGGCGGCTGCGGCGGGCGCCGGCCGCATGAGACGCCGCCGCCCATTGGCCCGCCGTATCCGCCTCCTCCATTGGCCCGCTGCGGCCGGGCACAGGGCTGCTCACGTCACGGCGTCGGGGAGGAAGTGCGCCGGCGGGGGTGAAGGGGCGGCTGCAAGAGGGACGGCTTCGGTGACAGGCCTGGGGCGGGACCAGCGGACGTTCCGGGACGGATTGGTCAAGGTCGTGCGTCCGGGCGCACGGGACGTTATGGTAACGAGCGGCTGGATTGGCTGCTTGCTTCGAAGAGGGGGCGGGTGTTTTGTTCTCGGACGCGACGATTGGTCTTTCCAAATGCCGGAAGCGGCGAGGGGAACGGTCGAACGCCAGGGTCCCCGGAGCTCGAAGACGAGGTCCCCGCTGTGCGCTCCTGAAGCCGCGTCCCCAGACTTGGGCCGCCGCCCGGCAGCCTCGGCCCCTCGTCCGAGTCCCCGCCGGCGCGCGCTCGTGCGGGCGGACCGCGGCCGTCGCGCCCCTGCCCTGTGGTTAAGGCGGGGCGCGCGCGGTGCTCCGCATGCGGCCGGGGCGGCGGCCGGGGCGGCGCGTGGCGGCGGGAGCCGCGCCCGCCTCGCGGGGCCGCCGGGGGACCGCGTGACGGGTGTGCGCGGCGCTTGTCCCGGGGCCGGCAGCGCCTCCGCGACGGCTGCCTTCCAGGCGCCGCGGGCTGTCGAGCACGCACGGAATGACGGCCCAGGGTCCCCGTGTCCGTCTCACTGTGACAACTGCCTGGGAAAACGGATACGACTGGGACGCCAGACCCCACGCTCACTTGCGTAAATCTAGGTGGAGGGAACGAGGAATTCGCATTTTCTATTTTGGTCTCTGACAATACTCCTCGTTAGGAAATTTTCAGAAACACTGACCTTAGCCAATCAAATGCTCTCTGGAGGGAATTTGCCTTGGAAATAGTCTGACAAGGTAAAAGCAAAGAATTTTAACAAAAACAACCTAATAGTAAGGACTACCGTAGGTGCATAGTAAAGAGAAAGAAGCCGTTTCATGCACTTATTCAGAAATGGTTATTGCCACGGGCCAGACGCTATCCAGCCCCGGGAGGACCACGGGACCGCGGCGACTCGAGTCGCGGGGAAAACGGGTTTACAAACAGCCACACAGTGAGCACTTTGAAAGAAACGCACAAGGAGTTATGAAAGAATACGGAGTGAAAACCAGGCCCGGTCCGGGGAGTGGCTTGCAAAAGATTTCCATAAGGTGTTAGTTACACTTGAACTGCTGTCGGAGTCTGAGGAAGAGGTGAGTAGATGGGAGAACATTCTAGGTCCGCTGTCCAATATGATAGCTTCTAGCCGCAAAGGACAGCTAAGCACTAGAGATGTGAGTCCAAACTGACATGTACTGTGAATATAAAATACCAGATTTCAGGCTTAGCATGAAGAAGAAAATAATGTAAAGTATTTCAAAAAAAGTTTTTTTTTTAATGTTTATTTTTGAGACAGAGAGAAACAGAGCATAAGTGGGAGAGGGGCAGAGAGAGAGGGAGACGCAGAATCTGAAGCGGCTCCAGGCTCCAAGCTGTCAGCGCAGAGGCCAACGCGGGGCTCGAACTCACGAACTGTGAGATCATGACATGAGCTGAAGTGGGACACCCAATGGACTGAGCCACCCAGGCACCCCTCAAAAAAAAAAATGTTTCATATTTATTGCATGTGGAAGTAATAGTATTTTGGATAATGGCCTTAAATAAAACGTGGCTTTGAAGCTAATTTTATGTCTTTGTTTTCCTAATCATTGCTACCAGGAAATCTTATTTTTATTCCTAAGAAATTTTACTCTGTTTAAGCAGGATGCACACCCAACATGGGCCTCGAACTCATGACCCTGAGATCAAGAATTGGATGCTCTACCAACTGCCCGCCAGGCACTCCAAGTGCTGGGAAGTTTTAACTGCCACCCTGGCTGCACTCAGTTTCTGTTCGACAGCCCTGGGCAAAGAAGCAAGCTAACCGGTGCCCCTAAGTTGGAGAGAGTGCGGTGGCTCAAGGGGCGGTGTTCGACACATAGTTCAGCTTGTAAGTGCCCACTGTGTTTTCAGCACTGTCCTAAGACCTGTATTAAATACAGGGGAACTGGGGTTAGAGAAGGAACGCTGTTCAGCGTAAGCTGGTTGGTGAGGAACTCAGATAAGATGATCTTTGAGGAGAACCCCAGGGTGGAGAAGCTGGGCGTGATTCAGAGAGGAGCACCCCAGGTGGGGCAGGAAGGGGTCCCACAAGCACAGAGCGAAGTCCAGGCACGTGAGATGAGGGAGGCGGCTGAGCAAGGGCCCCACTCGGCATTGGGAGGTCACCCCTGAGTAAAAAGCTAAGCCACTGCAGAGGTGCAGGGACATGAGCCCTGACCCGACCTACCGTTGAAGCGTCGCTCCGGAGAAGACAAGGGCACAGAGAAGGCGGTGCGAGGCTGCAGTGCCGTCGGGGCCCATGAGGCAGTTGGGGCCGGGATGTGTTGCGAAGGCAGAGTTGGCAGGACCTTGTGGGCTGTAAGAGAGAAGGGTCCGGGATGAAGTCGGCACTGGACGGAAGGACTCCAGGGGAGGGGAGGTAGAGCTTTTGGCGGAAAAACTGGGAGTTTAGTTTTATACAATTAGGTCCAAGATGCTTGGGCCTCCATGTGGGTGATGGGCGGATGCGTGTGCAGAGGTGCAGAGAGCAGAGAGGTTGCTAGGTGCAGGTGAGGCCTCGCAGGCTCACAAGTGATTTTTTTTTAAGTTTATTTTTGAGAGAGAAGGAGACAGAGCACAAGCAGCGCAGGGACACACAGAGAGAGAGGAGAGAGAGAGAGAGAGAGAGAGAGAGAATCCGAAGCAGGCTCCAGACTCTGAGCTGTCAGCACAGAGCCCAACGCGGGGCTCGACCCCACGAACTGTGAGATCATGACCTGAGCCAAAGTCGGACGCTCAACCGACTGAGCCCCCCTGAGGCCCCCGGAGTCCTGTTTTAAAATGCCACTTTTGAAACCGCGTGAAGGATGAGACCATGACGAGAGGCCAGGTGGGAAGCTGTTGCAATAGTTCCAGAGAAAAGAGAAACAGGAAGGGGGACGGGGAAATGGTGCGGCTGGCAGAGGAGGAGGGCAGGGCAGGTGGCAAACGGCATGGATGAGGCTGGGGGCCTGCGGGAGGCGGCGGGGCAGCCAGCACTGCCGCACCTCCCCGTTCCCATGGAAACTACATCCCCG
This sequence comes from Proteles cristata cristata, assembly GCA_017311185.1. NCBI lineage: Eukaryota > Metazoa > Chordata > Mammalia > Carnivora > Hyaenidae > Proteles > Proteles cristata. The sequence continues at coordinate 21,661 of JAESUZ010003574.1, read as the reverse complement.
CAGGACAGTTCAGGAAAAACAATTTGCCCAACACGCGGGCCAAACAAAACCTCTCAATCTGCAGCTTCCTCATCTCGGTCCCCACGGGGCAGCTGTGCACAGGCTTTCCCGGGAGGCCTGTTCTCTTCGGTGTGGTCACCTGCGGCCACCAAGAGCTCCTGATGTAAGAAACAAAAGCCTGCTGGAAGCAGTTCCGTGGCAGCGCGTCCCTGTTCCCCTGCAACCAAAAGAAGCTGGTTGATGATTAAACACAAGCCACATGTGGCTTTGGAAAACTCCAGCGCCCTGGTGATGTTCGATGCCCTCCCAGAGAGGAAATCATGTGTCCTCCTCGTACCCAGCCAAGCGGCTCGACGTGACTCGACCTCCACGGGACACCAGCCTCTGGCGTGGACTGGGAGAGTGACCGTGCACGGGCGAGGGAGGCTTTATCCCACTTGCAAAACTGAAAGGGAAGCAGCCCAGCCACCTTGTTTTCTTTCCCCTTCCTTTTCTACACAAGTGGCAGAAGTGGCCAGAGCAGGCCCACATGCTGACCCCTTCCCTTCGGCCTCTACCCCCAAGGCCAAGCCGGCCCAGCCTCAGCCCTGTGGCCAACCCGTGCTCTCCAGCATTAGCCATGGTGGCTTCACAATAAATAATTACGTGCCTTGCTTTCCAGCGACTGTAGCTTGTGATGCATGGCCCTCCCAAACCTCAAGGGAGGGAAGAACTGCGGTGTGAAGCAAGATTCAGATGTTCCCGGGACCCCTGACCCCAGGAACGCCAAAGCTACTCCATCATTTTTAAAACCTTGTACCTGGTATTTTTTCTGTAGCCTACCAGGGTTTGTCTTTTTTTTTTTAAATGTATATGAGACCTAGAAAGACAGAGAGCAAGCAAGGGAGGGGCAGAGAGAGAGGGAGACAGAGTCAGAAACAGGCTCTGTGCTGACCGCTCAGAGCCCAATGGATGCGGGGCTCGAACACACAACCACGAGGTCACCACCTGAGTCAAAGTCGGACGCTTACCCGCCTGAGCCACCCAGGTGCCCATTTGTCATTTTTAAATCTAAGTATATGAAGTATTCTTTTCTTCAGTCAATTTCTCACAAATCCAACTAGAAAGGTTGAGAGTAAAAAATAAGTCTTCCTAAGACTTTTTTCCTAGTGAGGGTGTCATAATATTGCATAATGTGTTTTATGTAATGAACGTCAGCTTGCAGAAAGCACAGGGCTCGCGAAGCTGGGAGATGAAATGTGTACTCATTCAAGAGACACATGGGGGCCCGCCGTGTGCCGGACAGCGCTACCGCACAGCCCTCAGACACTTCTGTGGCTCTGCAGCTGGCATAGAACATTCCAGAAGCTTGGGTGGGTGGCCATGGTCAGGAAGCGATGCCATACCCACCTGCAGCCCCTCTCTGGGGTTTGTGAAGGAGGCACCGAGGCTTTGCCCTTTGCAGTCGCTGGAAGCGCCGCCGTGGAAGAGGAACAGCCGGGCTCTACTGCTCAGCGGGGTAACGCGGCTAGCACGCCAGCCCCGGCGGCAACCGCAGTGCTCCGTCTCCAGGACGCCCCGTCCGGGGCCTGTCACTAATGCCGAATTCAGTGAAGGTTTCATAACAAATCCCTGAAATGACCCTGTGGGTGCTTCAAGATGCCTTTAGCTGAAGAGGAGCTCTCGACGATCATCTTGAATCTAACCTTGGTCCCTTTTCTTTTTTCAGTTTATTATTATTATTTTTAGTAATCTCTGCACCAAATGTGGGGCTTGAACTCATGAGCATGAGATTAAGAATCACATGCTCTTCCGACTGAGCCAGCCAGGCGCCCTAAGTTCCCTTTTTATTATTTTTTTAATCTTTATTTTTAAAAGAGAAGGAGACAGAGTGTGAGCAGGGGAAGAACAGGGAGAGAGGGAGACACAGAATCCAAAGCAGGCTCCAGGCTCTGAGCTGTCCGCACAGAGCCCGACGCAGGACTTGAATTCACGAACCGTGAGATCATGACTTGAGCCAAAGGTGGACACCACACTGACTAAACCACCGAGGTGCCCCCTAAGGTCCCCTTTTAAAAAATGAATAAAATTCATGTATCTTTGATTTTAAAAAAATAATCCTAGGGGCGCCTGGGTGGCTTAGTCGGTTAAGCGTCCGACTTTCGCTTAGGTCATGATCTCGCGGTTCGTGGGTTCGGGCCCCGCGTCGGGCTCTGTGCTGACTGCCAGCTCAGAGCCTGGAGCCTGTTTCAGTCTGTGACTCCCTCTCTCTCTGACCCTCCCCTGCTCACGCTGTCTCTCTCTCTCCTAGGAATAAATAAAAACATTAATTTAAACAAAATAATAATAAGCCTAGCAACATTAGAATAGCCATGATTGAGACCATGGGTTCCCTGGCTGTGGTCCAGGACCCTCCGAGGCCAAGACCTTTTTTGGAGGGGTCAGCAAAGTCTGGCAGTTTGGAGGGCACGGCTGCAGGCGGTCAGCAAAGGTAGCTGTTCTCAAGAAGGCAGAGTCCTGGGGTCTCAAAGGTTGAGCTGCGTGTCACCAGACTGGAAGGTGTACAAGTTAACGAAGGAAGCGGGGAGACAGAAGGGGTTCCACTGAGTCCGGGGAAAGGGTGAGAGGCAGGTGGCAGGAGAGAGGAGCCTGGAGCCAGCGGCTGCCCCTGGAGCTGTCCTGCTCGTCACCGACGCACCTGCCCAGTGGTGAGGAGCAGAAACCTCCGGGGGTGGGCGTCCCGGAGGGGCCGTCCTGGCCCAGGCCAGGGCTGCAGAAACCCGGAGGACGTCGGTGGCTCGGCACCCTCCTAGAGCGGGCAGCCTGGGGACGCTCGGCCCTCCCCGCATCAGCGGCCCTGGTCGGAGACCGAGACCGTGCTTTCTGGGTACACGCATCTTTCAAAACACAATTCTACGGTACTGGGGACAGCAAGGGTGCTCAGTATTAGAGGAGTTAGTAAATTTTGTCACCGAAGCCCAGCTTTACTTTGAAACTTTAAAAAGTATTCAGGAAATAAAAGCATAGAAATGCTACCAGCGAAAAGGCAAGGCAAGGCAAAGCTCCTGGGCTGCTCCGCTGTGTCAGTGTTGAATACTGTGTCATCTTCCAGTGACCCTGCGGGCAGCACCCACACCGTCCACCAAGGCTGGCTCCTCGGCATCCGCCTGTCCCCAGAGCTCCCAGGCAAATGCTTTAGTCCCTCCATTCCGCCTACAGGTGGTTTTATACATAGTCTATGGGCTCTGGGTCATTTTGTTTATTCTGCTCATGAAACTATAAGCTTGAGGCACCTGGGGGCTCAGTCGGTTAAGCGTCCGACTCTTGGTTTCGGCTCAAGTCAGGATCTCACGGTTCATGGGTTCGAGCCCCACACTGGGCTCTGTGCTGACAGGGTAGAGCCTGCTTGGGATTCTCTCTGTTTGCCCCTCCCCTGCTCACTCACTCACTGTCCAAATAAATAAACTTTTTAAAAGGTTATTTTAATAATAATAATAATAAAGTCCCTTTGTCTGCGAAGCCTGCCCTGACTGCCCCGTCTCACGCTTTGTCTATGAACCACTACAGTCTCACGAACCGGGAACCGTGTGCTTCGCTGAATTGGTTGAGCCATTTCTCACTAGAACAGAAGCTCACTGAGGACACGCATCTGTTCCCTGCTGCGTCCCGGCACCTAGGTCACGGCCACAGAGTAAGTACCTGCTAACGGCAATTTCTTTTGATCCCACAAAAATCTTTTTTCTCCAGTTTTCATTGCTGGCAACTGCTTTGAGGGCCTCTCACCAATCGCCCAAAACTCACCACCTGCCCTTTCACCCTCCTCCCTCTGCCCATCTTTACTTTAGAACTAGTAATGGTTCGGGGGGGGAGGGGGGTCTTTCCTCTATCCATCCGTGTCTCATCCTTTCTTTTGACCTATTTTTGTCCCTTCTCTTTTCGTTCCGCATTACAGAACACCCAGGAACGAGCCAGCAACCTCTGAGCACCGGAGCGAGAAGTTCTCAGTGAGCGAAGGCCAGGTCAGCAGGCAGCAGAAGAGGGAGGGACAGGTGGGAGCAGTTGCCTGTCGCCGTGTCTTTCTCCTGGGACACTGTGGCTGTCCAAAGTCAGTGGGGTTCGTGGGAACTTCTACAGAAATAGAAATAGGTCCACCGCTGATTTGCTGAAAAGCCCTAACAGCCACAGACACCGAGCATCTGGGCCCAGCAAGCTGGTGAGCACCCACCCTGTGGCCTAACGAAGGGCATGGACACCCAGGACGGCCCTCGTGCAGGGGAGCCGCAAGCTCTGCCCAACCTCCCCGAACAGCCGCTCAGCGGACAACTGCCAGCTGCGGATGAGGGGCGGGGACACAGCGGCCCCGAGCACTGGCTGCATCCTAGAAACGAGCAAGCAGAGGACCCCGTGGGCTACACGGCAGTCATCTGAGACAGCGTCTGGGGGACCATATACAAAGAGTGAGCGCCTTCTTCCTTCAAATGTCTTATCATTTGCCCAAACAAGTAACCCCTGGGACCAGGGAGATAGCAAGCTAGTGACTTACAGGGATAGCTATAGACTGCACATCCAGACACCGTCCCGCTCTCCTGTAGCTGAACCCACACAAAACTTCCAAAGCCACACTGGGGGGCTATGGAGCGAGAGACTCCAGGCCTCTGGCCGGTGATGACTCCCCAGTAGCTAGTGGACCTGGACAGACAAACCCCAACTGAGACCAACAAAAACCCAAAACCCCAAGGTAAACTTGCATCCGAAGAAAAGGGGTGGCTCGTGAGGAGACGAGGTGGGGGGGTCGCACCTGCTGTGACTGGATCCAGGGCTGCAAACCAGGTCGTATAAAGCCTCACCCGCAGCCTCTGCCCCTTCACACACGGGCCTCCTTCTCCCCATCCGTGGTTGGCTCTCGGGGGGAAAGGGGAGCCTGCGCGATCCATGCTCCTCATGACCCCAAAGGCAGTCCCTCCTTCATCTTCAAATAGAAGCTCTAAGGAAGACGCACAGGCTGACTTTCTGTTCCTAAAGTAAACACTGTGTAGGTTAATGCAGCATCAGGAAGGGTTAGGGTCGCGTGAGCAGGGAGGTCAGGCTCATAGGGCCGGGTTTTGCTGAACAGATGTGAACACACATCTTCCATAATCGTCACTGTGGTTGCAGGCTCCAAGGAGACCCTGGAAGACCCCCGTCCACTGGAATTCACACCCTTGGGCCATCCCAGGGTCCACACGGTGAAGAGCTGAACTCTCTTGCCAACAGCCAGGTGAATGCATCCCCCTGGAAGCCACCTTCCAGCACCAGGAAAGCCTCAAATGACTGCATCCTGGCCATCAGGTGGACCGCACCCTTGTGAAAGATTGAGCCAAAATTGCCCTAGCAACCACGCTCAGATTCCCAGTCCTCAGAAAACTGGGTGACACAATGAATGTTGTTTTAACTTGCCAAGCGTTCGGGTGATTTGTTCACGGCGATAGGCAGCTGATACAACAACACAGCAAGCTAAGTGAATGGATTCGGTCAGTGCAGCCAGAGCTATGAGGGTTGGTGGAACCGGAGAGGGCGGGGAGCCTGCCCTGGCCAGGTGGCCCCTTGACCTCGGTCCAGAGTCTCGCAGCCAGCAGTCTTAAGCAATATGGAGCACACACAGCCATTGAGTCATACACATTTCTGTACAGGCTGTTTGCTAGTAGAAATGGACTATTTATCCTTTTAAGAACAAAGTCTGTGATTACAAAATCTCATACACATGATGACTAAGACGCAGCTAACGAGTGATATGAAAAGAAATCACTTCCTAAGAAACATCTTTTAGTTCAGAAACAAAATTTACCAAAATTCAAGAAATGAATGAGTTTATTCAAACGCTCCACAAGAAACTGTATCTTATAGAAGACGTCCTCATATTGGCCAAATACCTCGTTGGAGAACAGGTCATTCGGAGCTCTCTGACAGCCTCAGCAGCAGGAGCTCAGCAGTGTGACTTGGGGAACAGTCAGTGCTTGCACTGTGCAACCGTCCAGGGCCTCCGAGGCCAGGGCAAGTGTGGAAACACTTGCTCTGAGAAAAGAAAAGCAGCTTAGAAGTTTACTTGCTGCCAAGCTTCCCAATTTAGGAAGAAGCAAAGAATTACTCGTTCTGAGAGGAGAAAGCGAGCCTAGATATTAAAACCAAAAATGGCCCAAAACATCAACTTCTGTCTTTTTTCTATTCTTTGAAACAGAGACAGAACCTGATTTGGGGAGGGGCAGAGAGAGACACACACACAGAATCTGAAGCAGACTCCAGGCTCTGACCTGACAGCACAGAGCCCGATGCGGGGCTCGAACTCACAGGCTGAGAGATTATGACCTGAGCCAAAGTTGGATCCTTAACCAACTGAGCCACTCAGGGCCCTGATCAACTTCCGTCTTGACTGCTAACGTGTCATCCCTGTTTTACAGACAAGGACAGATGGGGAGCAGCTTGCCTGAAGCAGGAACTTGAGAGCCTAGGACCCCCAGCACCCGAGGAACAGGGAGTAGCTGCATGGGTGTCCTCTCGTCCTCTCTGCTCCTTCCACCAAAGGACCGCCTGGCTCACCAGCACGGCAAAGCAGAAGCCTAGGACCGGAGCCTCCAGCCCAGAGTTCACCCTGAGGTTGCCCCAGAGGGTTAAAAGGAAGCCACACTGAACAGCCCTCACGTACACGTACATTGAGTAGAGCCGAGGAAGAACAAAATCATGGTTTGTGGGTTTGAGCCCCACAAGCCTGCCTGGGATTCTGTCTCTCTTTCTCTCTGCCCCTCCCCTCCTTGCTCTCTCTTTCTCAAAAATAAATGAATAAACACTTTGAATAAATGTATCGATAATCTGTTCTTCCAGAATCACATTTGCTAGGACACCCAACTCTTGGGTACGAATGACTCCGGCTTCATGAGCTGTTTTCACGTACTTTCATTGTATTTTATCCTTATGACAACCCTGTGGGAAACCCAAGGCTGCTATTAGCCTCACTCTGTAGATAATTATTATCCCAGTTTTAATGATGAGAAAACTGAGGCTTGGAGAAGGTAGTAACTTGCTCAGCGTCACAGGATGAGGACAGCAGCCAGCGTTCTGTCCCCAGAGGTTGTCCCCTTGCCATTACCCGCATTGCTTCCCACTGAGGTGTCAGTCAACACTCAGACCACAGTAACAACTGCACCGCAAGCGGTATTAGCGGGATCCTATCTTACACTCTTCCTCAACACATTCAAACTTGGTAGAGGCTTTGGGTGATGAGGGAACAGGGATGGGAGGGGCCTGGTCACTTCCTGTCAGGGCACGTTGCACAAGCTTTGATAGGATGCAAGAAACCACTCTCTCGGAAGTGTGGTTCCGGTCACTGTCACGGGACTGGTCTGGGCAGGATGAGGGCAGGACAGAGTGAGGACGGAGTGAGCTGGAAGGCAGAAAGCGGGCGGGAGAGCTCAACCAGCAAAGGAAAAAACAGCGGATGGAAGGCTGGGGAAGAAGGACTGAAGGCGAAGGACCGTGGCACGCGGTACGAGGACTTAAAAGACTAAAGCAAAGACAATTAGCTCAGTTGTGCAAATCACCCCTGGGCCGGGGGGAGGGGCTGCTCTCTTCACAAACCAACCACAAATCAGAATCTCTACAGAAGCACCGGCTGCTGGAGAGCTGAGCACCCATAATCCGGACACTGGATTCTAAAAATGTCCCCAGGGGCGTCTGAGTCAGTCGGCTAAACGTCTGCCTCTTGACTTCAGCTCAGGTCACATCTCACGGTTGGTGGAATCGAGCCCAGGGTCCGGCTCTGCGCTGACAGCAAGGAGCCTGCTCCAGATTCTCTCCCTCTTGCTCGGCCCCTCCTCTGCTCCCACGCTTGCATGAGCTCTCTCTCTCCCTCTCTCAAAATAAATAAACACTTTTAAAAAGTCCCAAAGTTTTCAGCAGTAAGTGAGGGGAAGGATATACAAATGATGTTACTTTTGGAACACGGGTGGGGAGCACAGGCCCAGAAACCTGTCGTACCAGGTACCAGCTCTGCGGCTCTGTGCGATCACTTCTCAGCTGTGACCTCGGACGGGTACTTTTAATGTTTCTGAGTCTGTTTCCTCACCTGTAAAACAGACATTAGGAGTACTTCAGAACTGTCAATATTACAGTATTTGGTACGAAACTAGGCACCAGTGAGCACCAGGATTGCCTGTAGGACTTTCCAGAATACAGGCACCTAGGCGGCTCAGCCGGGTAAGCGTCCGAACTCGGCCCAGGTCAGGACCTCAGTCCCAAGCCGGCTGCGTGCTGACCGCCGGGAGCCCGGAGTCGGCTTCGGGCTCTGGGTCCCTCTCTGCCCCTCCCCCACTCTGTTCCTCTCTCAAAAATAAACACTAAAATTTTTAAGGAAAAAAAAAAGCACAGGAACATGTTACAATAACCCCATAATAACCCCATCTCTGTAATACATCCACCTAGTTTTTCGTTTTTCTACCAAACAAGCTTTTCAGCTCGGAGCAGTCAGCGGTCTCGAAGCCGGGCTCTGACGCGCGGGGCCGCAGGCCGGGGCCGAGCCGGAGGGGTGCGGAGGGCGGGGCCGGGGCCGAGCCAACCCGCCCTGCCCTCCCGCCTCCTGGGCCATGACCCTGCCCCGGGCCGGGGAGGTCGTCCTGCCCCCGCAGAAATCGTTAGGACAGTCATCTGTCCGAAACAAACCGTCGGTAGGACGCGGATTCTGCCTGCGCCCGGGCGCCCGCCACTCTCGCTGCTCGGAACGCGCGCCCCGCGGGCCCCTTTCAACGGCGGAGGGCGCCCCGCGGCCTGACCCCGGCCTCTCTGCCTCGAGGCTCCGCCCGGCCGCGGGCGGGGGCTGCGGTCCCACTCCCAGCCCCGCGTCGGGGGCCCGAGTCCGGGTCCGAGACCCAGTCCCGGGTGAGGGTCGGGGTCTCCGCGCGCGTCCTTCGAGCGCGACTCCCTCCTCGCTCCGCCCCGGAAACGGACGGCCGTCCCCGGCAGCGGCGCCCCCGGCCGGCAGCCCGGCGCGGAGCCCCGACCCTCTCCCTCCGGGGCTGGGCTCGCACCAGCAGCCGCCTGGGAAACCGCGACGTCACGCCAGCCGCGTCGGGCGTGCAGCGGGCGCGCGGGACGCCGACACTCGGCAGCGCGACCGCGCAGGCGCTCCCGGGCGGTCCGACCGCGCAGGCGCCGCTTCCGCGCCAACATGGCCGCCGTGTTGCTGCTGCTGCGCGCCCTCCGCCCGGGCCCCGTCGGGCCCGGGCGACTGCGGGGCTCCTGCTCGGGCCGGGGCCCGGGCCGCGGCCCAGGCCTCCCCACCGGGGTCGGGAGGAGGTGCCATCACTTCGTCTACAGGCCTCCGGTCCGACTCGCGGGGGCCGGAGGCCCAGCCAAGCAGGTAACCGCCGACCCCCGGGCGCGCTCCTGCCACCTCCCCTGAGCCTGGGCCGGGCCCCTCCCACTCCGCTTCCGCCCCGGCCCCGGGCCGGGTACCGCCACCCCTCCCCGGAACCCCCTAGCCCCGGGAGGCCCCTCCGCCTCCGCAGGCCCCCCTCGCCCCTCCCCGCGCCCTTGCCGGCCGCTGAGGCAGAGCCGTGCCTTCAGTGCAGGGGTGCGGGTGCTGCGGGAGGGCCCGGGCGGCCCTGGAAGAGGCTCCGCACAGGCCCCAGCTTGGATCTTTGTAGCCCTTATTTCCTGTGTTGATATTTTCTGCCAGTTTGCTTGTCTTTCTGGCATCTTCTAATTGAATCCAGGGGGGCTGGCTGGCTCAGTCGGTGGTGAGGGACTCTTGAGCAAGAGTTCGAGCCCTACACGGGGTGTAGAGATTAGTTAAAAATAAGATTTTAAAGGAAATTGGTAAACAAATTGAATCTAGCAGAGAATTACTTCACAGTTGGCTCACGTGGGTCAGATCTCAGCGGGATGAGTTCCGGATAGCCCTGGCCGTTGCTCGTAGGGGGCTAAGGTTTTGTGGGAGCAAAACACCTTGTAACTATTTTACTTTTGTCTTGTAGTTTAACGTGATATGGACTCACACTCCTGGAGCATTCCGTAGCCAAGACTGTTCCAGGCTTTGCTCAGGGTAACTCTTCATCCAGAAAACAAAGATCTTAAGTCTTGGTGCCTTTATGGCTGATTTTTTTTTTTAACCCAATCTTCTCTTGGGAGTTCAGCCTTCACGTTTTAGGTCATAAGGTATTATTGTTATATTTTATCATAACTTGAGGATCAGTTTGATTTATAATTCTCTTCTAGATTACTGGCTGTCCTTCGTTAACCTGAGGGCAACAATGGATGTATTACACTTTTTTTTTCTGGCCTTTTAGTTCCGTTGAAAAGGAAGATCATACTGTATTACCATCAGTCAGACCCTGTCCTTATTCTGTGAAAATAAGGGCTGAAGTAGGTGGTTCACACACTGAAATCTCAGCAGGTTACCTCACCAGTGGCTGTAGTAGTAAAGTAACCTGGTTTAACCAAACTGTTTGGGTCTGACTTTGAAGAATGACAGTTTTTGTTTTGTTTGCTGTATCTTTCAAGCTGATGTTAGTCCTTTGTTGGGTCCAGTCCACGTTGTGTGGCTACTTTTTTTTTTTTAATGTTTTATTTCTAGGAGAGAGAGAGACAGCATGAGCAGGGGAGGGTCAGAGAGGGAGTCACAGACTGAAACAGGCTCCAGGCTCCGAGCTGGCAGTCAGCACAGAGCCCAACGCGGGGCTCGAACCCACGAACCGCGAGATCATGACCTGAGCGGAAGTCGGACACTTAACCGCCTAAGCCACCCAGGCGCCCTGTGTGGCTACTTCTTAATGTGCCTGCTGCTTCTCAGTGAGCCAAGAATAGTTGTTTTAATTAAATGGGACAACAACTCCGTAGACTAGGAAGTTGCCTCCTCTTGCTAACAGGAGACTACGTGTTATGGGCTTGTTGCCAGAAAGCGTTGAGCACAGTATTACTTTTCTTGAAAGCGGCAGGGCAGGGACGGGTTAAGGGAGACATCGAAAGCAAACGAAGAAACGGCCAGCAGAGAGTAAAAGTTAAGTTGTGTCGTTGACCTTAGGGAAATGCGTATTCACATGGGAAAATGCTCATCCTGAGAGCGGAACTTTGTTGTTGTTGTTGTTGTTGTTGTTTAATGTTTATTTAATTTTGAGAGGGAGAGAGAGGGCTGGAGAGAAAAGGAGACACAGAATTGTTTTGTTTTTTTATTGAGACAGAAACAGAGTGTGAGCAGGGGAGGGTCAGAGAGAGAGAGGGAGACACAGAATCCCAAGCAGCTCCAGGCTGTGAGCTGTCAGCACAGAGCCTGACCCAGGGCTTGAACCCACGAACCATGACATGGTGATCTGAGCTGAAGTGGCCGCTTAACCAACTGAGCCACCCATGCGCCGCTGGGAGACACAGAATTAGAAGCAGGCTCCAGCCTCTGAGCTGTCAGCACAGAGCCCAACATGGGGCTTGAACTTACAAACCATGAGATCATGACCTGAGCTAAAGTCAACCGCCCTACCAATTGAGCCACCCAGGTGCCCCTGAGAGCAGAATTTTGAAAGGCCAGTAAGCTGCTGTAGAACCCGAAATGCTCTGTGTGGAACTGTTGTCTGGAGATGTCAGGATCAGGGGCCCTGTGCGCTCACAGCTCCCTTGTGTGTGTGCGTGCGTGCTCCTTTCCATGTGCTTTTGTAGCCTGTGACCCTTGAGCACAGAGGCAGCCAGCGCTTCCTGCCTGCCCCTTGGTATTTCTTGCACTCAGTCGCATCTCCCTTGATGTTTTGATGTTACGTTAAAACTTTGAAATAATGCTCAGGCCATTCATACTTCAGGGCAGTGTGAGCCCAATAAATGGATATTTGAGTTCCCAGAAGAGGTTTTGCGCGAGGAACCAGTCACAGTCACGCTGCAGTGGTGTGGCATGGAGTTGGTGACCATCCTCTGCCTTGTCTTTCTTTCCAGAGCTTGCACCTATGCCTGCTGACCCCTGCGTGGGACAGGTTCCCAGGACCGTTGTTGAAACAGCATCTGGTCCAGAATCCAGCCAGACTCTGGGAACTCTTAGGTGTGTATCTTCTGAAATATAGAATCGATAGGCAAATTCTGTGATGTTTGTAAATGTTAGGATATTGTTGCTAGTTTGACATTGTCAGAGAAACAGAATCACTCAGATGACTTTTGGCCTCATTTAAAAAAAAATTTTTTTACTTAAAAAATTTTTTTAATGTTTATTTGTTTTTATTTTTCACTTTTAATGTTGATTTATTTTTGAGAAAGAGAGAGAGAGACAGAGCACAAGCAGGGGAGGGGCAGAGAGAAAAGGAGATGCAGAATCCAAAGCAGGCTCCAGGGTCTGAGCTGTCAGCAGAGCTTGATGTGGGGCTTGAACCCACAAAGCGCGAGATCATGACCTGAGCTGAAGTCAGACACTTAACCGAATGAGCCTCAGGCCCCCCATTTTGGCTTCTAATTATTATTGTTGTTGTTTTAATTGTTTGCCTATTTTGAGAGAGAGACGGAGAGGGAATCCCAAACAGATTCTGAGCTGTCCACCCAGAGCCCAACATGGGGCTTGATTTCATGACCCTGAGATCATGACCTGAGCCCTAATCAAGAGTTGGTCGAGTAACTGACTGACCCACCCAAGTACCCCTTGGCTTCTATCTATTGTGAGCCCGTAGATGCTCTAAAGAATGGTTTACAAAAGGGAAGATTGGCTAAGGTCTAAACAGGCCACTTCTGCTTATTTGTGTTTTTTTTTTTTTCAATTCTGGTGTATAGCAGTGATGAGGCTGCTTACCATGATTTTCATGTTCAGTAGCCAGCTGCAGGAACAGTTAGGAAGGCTCTTCAAAGGGGCGCCTGGGTGGCTCAGTCGGTTAAGCGTCCAACTTTGGCTCAGGTCATGATCTCACGGTTTGTGGGTTCCAGCTCCGCGTCGGGCTCTGTGCTGACAGCCAGCTCAGAGCCTGGAGCCTCTTTCAGTTTGTGTCTCCCTCTCTCTCTCTGACCCTCCCCTGCTAATGCTGTTTCTCTCAGAAATAAATAATACATTAAAAATTTAAAAAAAAAAAAAAGGAAGGCTCTTCAAAGTGCATGTTTTATATACAGAAGGTAACTAAAGACAGCTCAAAAGTCATTTATTCTTAAAATAGTTTGATCGTTCAATGAGACACCATGACATCTTCGAGAGAGATCTTAGATCGGAGGCCTTAGGGATTCAGGATTTACACCTGGGGTTTCACGCCCCACTCCATCCCGCCAGAACAGGGCAAGAGCGGAACATCCTAAGCCCTCAGTTACATCAAACGGCTTGGCCCCCGTGTGGTCAGGGAGAGCCACTTAGCAGCAGCTCACATGCCTGTCTGCTTCCGCATCTGAATCTGCACACGCTTCACCCTCCTGGCAGCCTGACCCATTAGAAGGGCCGTCAAGGTCAGTCTTACTTGTGGTTCCGTGAACTTCATAAAGGAAGATCCATCTCGGTCACGGTTGTGAGGCTCTCTTTCCTCTCTTATTTATTTTTTTTAAACGTTTATTTACTTTTGAGAGACAGAGCATGAGCATGAGCAGGGGAGGGAGAGGGAGACACAGAATGTAAAACAGGCTCCAGGATCCGAGCTGTCAGCACAGAGCCCGACGCGGGGCTCGAACCCACAAACCACCAGATCATGACCTGAGCCAAAGTCAGACGCTTAACCGACTGAGTCACCCAGGCGCCCCATTTCCCCTCTTAAACAGTAACGTAACTAGATGGCGGGCCGGATGGAGCCTTTTGTGTGAGGAGCGTTGTGTCCTGGGGCTGGGGGCCACTGCCGCACACATCGCAGCCCGTGTTGCTCGTCTGTTCAATTCATAGAAAGTGGCTGTGTGGTGAAGAAGCCGTTTCCTCAGTTTACACACATGACTGTCGTCTTCCCTTGCTAGCTGCAGTGACGAAGTCATTCCATCAGAGTAGCTCACTGGTCTGTGAGTAGCTGCTGAACTTCAGTCTCCGCGTACAGGTGCCAGGTGGCCTCTGTTTGGGTTCGGTTGTTGTCCCCTGTGGCGGCAGGTCTTAAACGCTCTCCCTGTTTCTTGCAGGTGGCACTTACTATTTTAACACCTCCAGGATGAGGCAGAAGACCAAGGACAGTAGCAGGTCCGAGGGGAGGAGCCCTGAAGACGAGGAAGGTGTGTTTCTTCGGCCATTGTAGGCAACGGCTGCCCTGGTTGCTGCCGCCCGTGTGTTCTGCCCTTGGCACAGGAAGCCTGTCTCGGCCCAGGCACTGTGGCTCTTGCCCTGAGCAGCACCCCCCACCCCCCGCCCCGGTCTTGACGTGATCACTGGATCTTTCCTGCGGGTCCTTGTGGAGAGAGACGCTTCCGTCCACACCGGTGTGCACAGTGTCCGAAGGCAGGGTTACTATCCTCTGCGTAGGAACGGTGACTCCCGGCTCAGCCCTGAGCTCAGGAGTGCCAGGGTGGGAGGGAGGCACCAGGACACCTGGGCTGAGCCCTCGCCCCCCCACCTGCCAAAGTGTGGTCTCCCCACCGGAGGAGCGGCGGGCGCAGCGTACGGCCTCGAGGAGGGAGCAGGACACGTCGCTGTCCCGTGTGAGTGACCTCTGTGTGCCAGGTAGCCCTGCCCCAGTTCACGGTGACCCCCCCTCCCGTGAATCTTGAGTCTCATCTCCCATGGAGTCAGGACTCTGATCAGGCCAAAGGGTGAGGGAAATAGAAAGGTCATTTTGAACTGAATTGACTTCTAAGGTAGAAGCTGGCTGCTTAGAGCTAATAATGGAAATTGCTAACCCGTAAGAATGACAGCGCCCAGCACTGTACTAAGTGCTTTCTACATCCTCACAATTAATTCTCTCCTCGTAACTAACCTGTTTCTGTTCCAGTCCCCACGGGTGCCTGTCCTGTGCGGCGTCGGGGAAGCGACACAGGTGGAGAGGGGTGTCTTGTCGGGGTCTCCCACGTACTTAGATGCTGGGTTTTTGTTCCGCTTGTTTTATTTTGAAGTAATCTCTACACCCACCATGGGGCTCAAACTCACAAACCCTGAGATCGAGAGTCACGGTCTTCCGACTGAGCCAGGTGGCCCCCACCCTCAGGCTCTTGAGAGACGGCTGTTAACCCTGGAAACCACCTATGTGACCACTGCTTGGGTTCAGTTTAGACATTTCTCAGGTGTTTCTGGTCTCAGACTCTGTGTTGACCGCATTGCAGCCTTTGTGGGGCATCTGTGTGGGCAGTGGCCCGTTTCTTTTGCCCAGAGACCTCCCGGGGAGCCCATCGCGTCCTCGGCCTCTGAACTTGAAGATCTGTGTGTTCCCCACAGCGGGCTGCTAGGTCCATGTGTGTCCTTGACCTCCAAGGGACTCGGCGTCGAGAGGTTTTCAGGAGTGGTGGGTGACGGTTTGGCTCAGCAGGAAATCTGCAGGAGTGAAACACAAATGCTGGTGAGGCTGATAGTGGCAGCTGTTAAAATTGTTTTCTCCCCCAAAAACTAACGAGTTGGTCCAGTAACAGGTAGGCAGATCAGTGGAACAAAACGGAGAACCCAGTAGCAGAGCCGGGTTCGCCGAAGGGTTAGCGCGTGACTAGAGTGACGCTCCGGGCAGTAGCGGAAAGGGTGGATTGTGTCGGAAACGGTTTGGAACATTTGCTTCGTGACTTGGAGAGAGACGAAATCACATGTACCAAAATAAACTCTGGATGGGTTAAATCGTTAAATCCAAACAGAACTATAAAAGAATTAGGGGGAAATATGGCTGAACACTGAAATGGGAAAGGCCTTTCTGAGTTAAAAACGAGGTGACAAGGAAGGAAGGTGTGCTGCGGAGAGACAGGTGGGGCCTGCGCGCCGTCCCACGGGAGACGTGACTCCGGCAGGAGCGGCTGCGCCCTCGGCCTCCGTGCCGAACCACACGCTCACCGCGTCTGGTCACTGTCGCTGTGGCGCAGGGGACAGCAGCCACACGGTCTCCCCCGCCGTCTTCACGGCAGTGTTTACCTCCTGAACTTCAGCTTGATCGGTAGCGCGCTCTGAGAAAATGGGATGGAGTGCCTGTTGTTTTCGTTAGAGGATGATTATTTGTTTAGCCAGAAATGTGACTTTCTGGGAGAATCCGTGGAGCTTCCTGGCTGTCCCCCGTGGTGCTGCCCGACTGCCGGTAAGCGCCCCCGACCAGCAAGCCGTCTGCCGGTAAGCGCCCCCGACCGGGCCTTCCCCCTGCTGACGGGCTTCTGCTGAAAGAGCCAGCCGTCGTGGCGAGGCTCCCCGTCTCCACCAGCAGTGGGTATGCGAACGTTCACCTGTGAGACCCCGGCACAGGACAGTCCCACGCGGGAGCGCGTGCCTGAGTAGCAGGGGCTGCGTCCCGTCCCGGCAGCCCGCTCCCTCGGCATCGCCGTCGGCAGCTGCCCGGCAGACGGAAGCTGACTCTGCGGTACCACTAGGACCCTCGTGGACCCGCTGTAAGGAAAAGTTCAGTGAAAACAGCAGTTGCTGGAATTTCCGGACAGCTTTTGTGTTGGTGCTTCTTGGCCCTGCGGCGTGAGAACGGCCTGTGAGGTAGTATTCTCACCTCCTTCTGGGTCGGGGTCAGTGCCAGGTGGTTGCTGGAAAGAACTGGAGCGTCACCGTGACCCCCTGAGCCGCCCGCCCCAGAGCTTGCGTTAGCAGTTCGTGGGCAGGAGGTCTTCAAGAAGGGCTCCTGGAGTGACTCCCTGGGACAGCTCTGGCGGCGGTGGCCTTGCAACTCTGTCTTCAGGTGGCTGATTCAGGGCCCCCTGGAGGTGATGGACACCTGCCCTGGAAAGGAGTTTTGCCACCAGAGCCTCCCAGGGCGTCTGTCCTGGAGGCTGCTGTCCAGTGGGTGGACAGCCTGGTGTGGCCAGGAGGCAGCGGCATCCCCTGGGCGCCTGAGGACTCGGGCAGCAGGAGCGTGACCGGCGGCTCCCTACATGCCTGTCATTGGCATCAGGAGCCAAAGTAGATGCGCGAGCCAAGGGGAGAAGCACCGGGTGCCGTATCCACAAGTGCGCGGTGATGCCGCGCCCCGGGCAGCCGAGGGGCAGGAGGGTCTTCTGGGGACGGGCAATATCTTTTATGTCTAGAACGTTAAACTGCCATTTTCTGTTTAGAATCTCAGGATCAGATTTTGTTTCGTCTCCTATGCCTCAAAAATCTTACTTTTGTTGGTTTGAGAGACACGGAGAGCCTGCGCACGTCGGGGAGGGGCACAGAGAGACTCCCAAGCGGGGTCCATGCTGTCAGCGCGGAGCCCAACTTGGGCCTCAAGTTCAGGACTAAGATCGTGACCTGAGCCGAAAACACGATCGGATGCTTACCCGACTGAGCCCCCCAGGCGCCCCCAGAACCCTCTCTTGGCCTTTTCTCCAAGCGTCTCATCTCCACATCTCCCCTGACTGTTTCCCTTTTTCTTTCATGGACTGGCCCTCACAACTTCATACGTGGCCTGCGCTACAGGGAGGGGTTTGTTGGTTTTCAGAGATTTTATTTTTAGTAATTTCATTTTTAGTAATTTCTACAGCCAGCATGGGGCTCGAACCCCAAGCCTGGATCAAGAGTTGCATGTTGCACCGACTAAGCCAGCATGCACCCCAGATACATGTGTTTTACGTTTGGTTTCCTTGGGCTGTGGTGCGAGAAGCACACTTAGTGAGTTCTAGAAAGGCTAGTGAGTTCCGGAAAGGAAACATTTCTGTGGCTCTTGATACACTAGCCAAGTAGCTTTACTCATCGGTCCCGCTCGACAGCGTGCGCATGCAGCCGGGTTCTACCTTGTCGTACATGGGAACGTACAAAGCACGTGTTTGCACACGCTTGTAACTGGGTATTCTCTGCTCACACAGCCATCTCTCTCTTTCTGTGAGGTCCTGTTAGGGTGGGGCGTGCTGTGCCCATCTCGTTCGTGCCCGGGGAGCAGGACTCAGGTGATTTGAGCTCAGAAGCCAGAGCAGTTCTGTCAGGAAGCTCAGATGATTCTAACCTGCCTTCAGTGAACCGTTCTGAAGCTTCAGAGTAGTTGCCTTTGGGCTGGGACCTCCTTGTTTCTTTGCCTGGAGAGTCCTCTAGGCCTGGCCCAGATTCTTCTCCCTGAAACAGGCCAGTGGTGGTGGGGGGAGGGGGTTGGGTCAGTTCCATATGCATCAAAACACCTGGCTGGTTTGTTTGAAAAGGGTTGGATTCTTGTGAACAAAGAGCCTAAATGCAAGGTTTTTTGTTTTTTTTTTTATTTATTTTTGAGAGAGAGCATGTGCATCTTACCTAGGCACACGTGTTATTGGGGGGGGTCCGAGGTGGGGGGACAGAGGATCCAAAGCGGGCTCTGCGCTAACCAGAGAGCCAGATGCAGGACTCGAACTTGCGAACTCAAAGATCTTTTGTCGACTGAGCCACCCAGACACCCTATCCAAGCTGTCTTTTGATTGATTTTAAGTATTTATTATTATTATTTTTAAATGTTTTATTTCTGAGAGAGAGAAAGAGAGAGAGAGAGATGTGAGCAGGGGAGGGTCAGAGAGAGAGGGAGACACAGAATCTGAAACAGGCTCCAGGCTCTGAGCTGTCAGCACAGAGACCAACGTGGGGCTTGAACCCACGAACTGTGAGATCATGACCTGAGCCGAAGTCAGACACTTAACCGACTGAGCCACCCAGGCGCCCCATGATTTTAGAAATTATTGCAAAAAAGTGCAAAATTATCTTTTATTTAAAACCAAGCCATACCCGGGGCACCCAACTGGCCCAGTTGGTGGAGCGTACGACTCTTGATCTCAGGGTTGTGAGTTTGAGTCCGACTTTGGGTATAGAGATTACTTACAAAAAAAAATTTTTTTTTTAAGTAAATAAATGAAACCAAGCCATATCTTTTAAAAATTCTATCCCATGGGGCGCCTGGGTGGCTTAGTCGGTTAAGCGTCCGACCTTCGCTTGGGTCATGATCTCACGGTTCGTGGGTTCGAGCCCCGCGTCGGGCTCTGTGCTGACTGCCAGCTCAGAGCCTGGAGCCTGTTTCAGAGTCTGTATCTCCCTCTCTCTCTGACCCTCCCCTGCTCACGCTGTCTCTCTCTCTCTCTCTCTCCCTCTCCTAGAAATAAATAAAAATAAAAATAAAAATTCTATCCCTGTTTCACAGCCTGCAAACAGATGCATGTGAGTCATAGAATTGCTGCAAGCTCTTTTCCATGCGGGGCGTGATGGGAGTCCTGGGCAGAGCCACGAGGAAGGGCAGTGTTGCCATGTGGCCTGGGCCCAAATTTGTATGCACTTCCCGTGGACCTGTGCAGTGCAGCCAGCAGCCAGGAGCCTGTGATGGGCAGTAACTTCAGTGTCTGAGTTAGATCCTGCCGATCACACGAAGCTTCTGAGAGACATTCATCCTGCTGGCGAGTGTCACCCAGTTTGCCAAGTTTGGGGACTATCAATGTTATTAATTAGAAAACAAGATGGGAATTAAATAAACCAATTAAGGGGCGCCTGGGTGGCTCAGTCAGTTAAGTGTCCGACTTCGGCTCAGGTCATGATCTCACGGTTCGTGGGTTCGAGCCCCGCATCGGGCTCTGTGCTGACAGCTAGCTCAGAGCCTGGAGCCTGCTTCTAATTCTGTGTCTCCCTCTTTCTCTCCCTGCTCACGCTGTCTCTATCTCTCTCTCAAAAATAAATGTTAAAAATTTAAAATAAAATAAATAGACCAATTAAGTAGAAGATTAAAATACATGGTCTCTAATTACCTACTCACCCGACAACATAGATCTCTTTTCCAGAATAACTGGTACCTTTATTCAGTTGCCCATTGTGACTGTGAGCTTTAAATATTGGATATGCTGTTATAGTCTGTTCCTGTTTTGTTTTGAGAGAGAAAGCATTCATGTGCACAAGCAGGGGACGGGGAGAGAGAGAATCCCAAGTAGGCTCCTCACTGTCAGCAGAGCCTCATGCAGGGCTCCAACCCATGAGATCATGAGGTCATGACCTGAGTCCAAATCAAGAGTCGGATGTTTAACCCACTGAGCCCCCAGGCACCCCTGTTCTAGTCCACTCTGCGAGAACATCTAAAATGCGCTTTCGTGTTTTCAAAATGATTGCGGACACAGCCTTCTCCCTAAGCTTCTTTTTGTATGTTGAAGCTGACTTAAAATGCCCTTCAGCTCCTCTAAACTCCTGTCGGAGAGGAGGTGCGTGTGTGGACGGTTCCCGCGCCAGGGGTGCGGGGAAGCGGGCCGACACTGAGCTCTGGCTGCGCTCCGGTCCTTGCAGAGATGGGCTGAGCCCTGTGTGCTGGGTCCCGTCTGCTCTTCCCCCAAGTGCATGCTTGTGCTTGTGCAGGAAGGAGAAGTAAATGGTGGAAACTGGTTGCTGACATAGGTCAGGGCCGTGGGGGGAGGAGGGCCAGAACTGGTGGAGGGCTGTGCATGCACATCCCAGAAGGCATTGTTAATGACGGGGCTGGTTAAAGTCTGGGGGGAGTGTCAGGACGATGGGCCACGCCGCACGGTAGCCCGGGCTTCCTGGTGTGCAAACCAAGGCGCCAGATCCTTCTGAGGACAGGGCTGGGTGGCTATGAGATGACAGCATCGAGTAAATGAGATGCGAACCTAGGGGAGGGTTTATCTGACTGGCTGTTTTCGGAGGAGGATGGTGGCCTGGCCCCTGGTGGCTGCAAGTGGGACTCTCCCCTCTGCGCCTGGGCCTGAGGGAAGCAGCTTCTGAACGTCCTTCCGGCCTCCTGGTCCGCTTACTCGTCCCTCCTGCTGGGCGCTGCTCCTCCGAGTGCTCCGCGCCGCTGCGCACCGCCACTCAGGCCACCTTATCTCCCGGGGTTTCCGCGCACCCCAAGGGCAGGGGCCGAGTCTCGAGTCTTTCACCCCCTAGGAACGGGCATGATGCAGTCCACGTTCTGAGTCGGGGGTCAGTAACGAAGTGATGTGATTTGGGGGAAGTTACCTGATGGCTTGGGTACAGGGCTGGTCTTTGGGGACATTCTTGAGTTAAGTGGACCCCACCATATGTCCACAGACCAAACTTTTTAAACGTGTGGCCGTGGGGGAGGGGAGGGCAGGTGTTCGGTGGTGCTTAATGACTTGCACGTGTGCACACGCTGTTAGTGGCCATGTGGGGTCGGGGGTCGGCCGCACTCCGGTGCAGAGCTGACTGGACATGCGGTGCATGCTGGGCCCGGGAGGTTTTCCACGGTAAAACGGGTTTTGTGCTCCATGCGGACGGTGAATGGGGCCTCGGACGGCGTGTGAGTGGTACCTGTCTCGCGTCACTTGGCTGAAAACAGGCCCCACCTGCGGCCGTTGTCTGATGCGCCCCCCCCGCCCCGTTGCCCCGCCTGCAGAGGAGCGGAGACGCAAGGAGAGAGAGGACCAGATGTACCGCGAGCGGCTGCGCACCTTGTTTGTCATCGCCGTGGTCATGAGCCTGCTGAACGCGCTCAGCACCAGCGGGGGCAACATTTCCTGGAACGACTTTGTCCACGAGATGCTGGCCAAGGGCGAGGTGCAGCGGGTACAGGTGGTGCCCGAGAGCGACGTGGTGGAAGTCTATCTGCACCCCGGGGCCGTGGTGTTCGGGCGGCCGGTGAGTGAGGGCGGCTCCCCAGGCCCTGAGCTCCCCTGCGTCAACCAGGGAGGGAGCTGGGGGCCGGGAGCTGCGGGTGAGGGTGACCGTGTGCCGAGAGGAGGG
>JAESUZ010003573.1:0-14653 GCA_017311185.1 Proteles cristata cristata | reverse complement strand
AGATAAAGAGAATTACCTATTATCTTTTGAAAATCTATTTCCCATTAAAATTGACTTATTTTTAGAATTACAAGCAAAGCCAACTAATGTATTTTTAGATTTGATTTCTGAGATTTATGAGCCTTTGTAGATAAAAATGATGTCTGGTTATAGCTGTGTCTTTCCTGGGGGTCATGGAACATCTTTGTTACTAACATATTATAGCAAACATACGTAAGTCATATAAGCCACACTTGAACCATGAAGTATGTATGCTTATCTGTGTGTATATACCATGTATACAGCAAGGCAACATATATGTGACATGCCATCAAATGATTGGTACCTTTCTGAACCTCTCTAGTAAAAAGATAATTTAAAAAATAAGGAAGGGAAAAGTAGACCAAAACCAACTCATTATCCTTATTGATCTGATTTTTGTAAAAACAAATGCTTAAGAATAGAAGTATTCTTCAATACTTTAGAATATTAATATTCTAATTGAATTTAGAATATTCAAATGCTTTAGAATACTACTAAAGAATAAAAATGGTAAAATGACTCATAATATAAAATAAACAGATGTAAAAGATGTTACAACACAATTAATGAGAGGATCCACAAAATATTTCAAGTGGTCAAAAGAAAGTTAAAATATCACATGTACATAGGCAGAAAAGGAATACTGAAATGAATTTAGATGTGGTGCAAACAGATCTGTCCACAGGACAATAATTAGTATATTGGAGACAATTTTATTTTCTGTGAACACAACTAATATGCATTATTTTTAGCTTTCTGTGATTTACAGAGTGGTAAAATAGATCAAAGACAATAAAAGGTGTACACAATTCAGACAGCAAGTCGTTAGGCCACGTAGTTACTCAATGAAAGGTACCAAATAATATTTTTGAACTATTTCCAAGTCTTTCACAGTTTTTTTCTGATAATGAAAAAATATCATTTCATTTAAAAATTCAATGCTTTTGGGGCACCTGGGTGACTCAGTCGGTTGAGCATCTGACTTTTGATTTCGGCTCAGGTCATGAAATCATCGTTCATGGGATCAAGCCCTGAATTTAGCTCCTCACTGACAGTGTGGAGCTTGCTTGGGATTCTCTCTCTCTCTCTCTCTCTCTCTCTGCCCTGTCCCTGCTCACAAACATTCTCCCTTTCTCTCTCAAAATTATTTATTTTGAGACAAAATAAAACACAAAATAAAACACAAAAGTTTTAAAAATTAAAAAGTTATGCTCTCATAGAATTATCTTGCACTAAGTAACATCATTTCCTCCAAATCTTTTCACCAATAGACTTAATAATTCAAGTTTTTCATTGATACTTCATGAACCTAGATTCAAATTTCTACATCATTATGTCATATTATTTTAACATTTTTTAGTGTTTTCTTCAATGACCAGATCACTTTGAAAAGTAAAATTTTGATGAAGACAATTCTTTAATAGATGTCTTGAATTATAAACAAGAAAATATCTTTCTCTTGAGTACATCTCAGTTGCAAATGTTAACTATAATGCCAGGCTTTGCTGGCCCATGAGTGCTAGAAAGTGGATATTCGAAAGAAGTGGGAACCAGAACAGGAATCACAGGGTCAGCTCAAAATCAAGGAAAGACTTTTGCTCTTTGGACGTTTTATGTCCTCTACTCAAGCAAATCTCTCTTCCAACCTTCTCAATTTTGGCTTATGTATATCTCTTATGGAAGCCACTTTTTAAAGTTAGCTTGAGGTTGTTCGTTTTGGTAACTTCAGTGGTTAAATTTAGGGTGCTCCAACACAGAATGCCCAGATTTGGAACTATTTCACCATCGTAGCTTGAGAGTTTGGTTTGGGAAAGAACCTTATATATCACCTACTACAGTGGTCTTATTTAACAGAGGGGAAGCCAAGGCCAGAATAATATAAATATCTTACCTCAAGCTTCTTAAGTTTCAATTGAATATCCACTACGCCAGCCAAACTGTAAGAATTCTCATTTGAATAACCATGGAAGATTCTACAAGGGATGCACAAATAGAACATTCAGAAGCTATACTAAATTTTTCCACTTTAAAGGTAATTTAGATCTTGCAAAATATTTGTCTTCCTGAGATCCTAAAAATGTTTATTTTGAAGTCAATAATTGAAATATGTAAGCTAAAATATGAAGTGAATCATGATATAAAATTTTATAGGTGAAGCAAAAATTACATAACGAGTTTATAGAGAGGTCCATATTTTTTTCAGATATAGTTCTATAGACTGAAAAAAATTTCTTATTGAAAGAAATGTATTAAGTATCTAAACTGCAAGAGCAGCATTTGATGTCACTGGATTGAGAGCCTGAATCTGCATAATTTCATTAATTCTACTCTGTCTTGTTTTCCACCAACAAACCTTGCTATGGAACTTAATTACTTCAATATGTTTGGTTAATAATTTTGAAAATTTGAAAGAAAAGTATAATTAAATTTTGCAAAGGAAAGTCAACAAACAGAGAACTCTGGGAATAATGAAATTACAGTAATTATTTTGTTTATTTATTTCCTGTCCCATTAGAATCTAAAATCCACTTAAGGTAGGACGTTTTGTCAACTTAATTCACAATTCTATTCATACACTTAGAAAATTGCCTTGCATATTCTGGTACTCAATAAAAATTTTATTGAATTACAAACTGACTTTTTAAATTACTTGAGCAATCAATTGATACATTTCTACCTATGTTTCTCTACTTTTTTATAATAATATTTTAAAATATCAAATAATATTAAAAATCTAAGAGACTATAAAACATTTTGAGTTTCTCAAAATAAAAGCAATATGTGAATCTCAATTACAAATGAAATCGTATGGTGTCACAGTCTGCTAACTAAATTGATTTAAATTAATTTCAAAGTGAGGCAATCTGATGTAGTGCAAAAACTGTGTCAGAAGATCTCAACCTATTTTCATCAAACTATACAGTAAATTGCTTTCCATGCCAATATTTCTCCTGGAACCATTGCAAACATTCTTAAAACGACGAAACATGCTTTACAAATGTAGTAAGCCAGTCTCATAACATGACCTGGGACAAGTACAGTGTTTTTCATTGTGCTCAAAGAAAGCAGCATTATGATAGGAAAAAATAAAAAATGGCTATGGTTGTCAGACTATGCAGATTTTCTAGAAATCCAAATTACAAAGAAGAGTGTTCTGAGATTTACTGGCCGTTAATAGATTAAAAATATTTTGAATTGAAATGAGACAAGGAGAGAAAAGGCCAAGTCATCCATTTCTAAGTTTCAGCTTGTTTTTTTAATTAAGAAACTAAAACCCTGAGGTTATGTTTAAATAAATACAATATATAAAGTTTATTCAATAACTATTTGAAGTATTCTGTCTTCTACAAGGAAAAAATATTCTCAGGAAATATAAGAAACTAGTATCCGATAACTAGAAAAAATCAGATTAGGGGCGCCTGGGTGGCTTAGTCGGTTAAGCGTCCGACTTTCGCTTGGGTCATAATTTCGCTTGGGTCATAATCTCGCGGTTCGTGGGTTCGAGCCCCGCGTCGGGCTCTGTGCTGACTGCCAGCTCAGAGCCTGGAGCCTGTTTCAGTCTGTGACTCCCTCTCTCTCTGACCCTCCCCTGCTCACGCTGTCTCTCTCTCTCTCCTAAAAATAAATAAAACATTTAAAAAAAAAAAGAAAAAATCAGATTGATTAGTAGACAGTAAGTCTGATAGAGATTATATGTACGTGTTTTCCCACCACAAAATAACATGCATGCATGTACTCACACTCATACAAGAACACATAAGCACTGAAGGGTCATGAGCATACATGCTTAAATTTTAAAAAATTTTAGGGGCATCTGAGTGGCTCAGTTGGTTAAGCGTCTGACTTTGGCTCAGGTCATGATCTCCTGGTTCATGGGTTCAAGCCCTGTGTCATGCTCTGTGCTGACTACCAGCTCAGAGCCTGGAGCTTGTTTCAGATTCTGTAGCTCCTTCTCTCTGACCCTCCCCTGCTCACGCTGTCTCTCTCTATCTCTCAGAAATAAATAAACCATTAAAAAAATTAAAAAAATTTTAAGCTATAACTTATCTCCCACTGACTAGAAAAGTTTACTGCCATTATGGGAAATACTAGCCACACAGACAAAAACATTCTCTTCATTATTCAATGACATTGTATTAGAACCCTGTGCATTTAGAGCAGAGGAAATAGGAACCAGTTAGAATATTAGTGATAACACAATATTTAAAAAAACAGATGATACACTTATAATTTAATAAATTGAGGAGAAAAGAATGGCTAGAAGCAAAGTAAAAAATGTCAAAAGTTGCTATTAAACAAAGGCTACCTTTTATGGGTCTCATAAGATTTTTAAAAAGTCAGTCGTGTGTCTACTAGCCTCTCTAGAAAGATTACTGCAATGTAATTTCTGTCTATAGGCTTCATTATATTTTGTTGGATACCTACTTTTATTCCTATAATGGAATTTGAGATAAAATAATACTATAATAGCAGATAAAGAAAAAATTCAATTCTGAGTAATCTGGAAAACCCATACCGATCAAATGTGTCTTCCTCCTACCAAATGCTTTCCTTTACAAAATTCTCTTCTAATATCTAGTATTTGGAATAGATACATAAACTACACATTAATTTACCAATCTCTTCCTGTAAAATATTACAAATATCCATTTGGAAAAATAAAAACAATTCTACCCCACTCTGCCTCTGCTGTCCCTCTTGTATGCCAAATTATTTGTTGATATGATTATATTTATCATTAAATAGTTGGCTTGCTTAAGAGCAGGCAGACCAAGTACAGATATGTATTTCTTTCAGTGGGAATCAGATTAAAATTTTATTTCCACGTATAGTATTCACCCTTTTATTCTTGAAGTTTTATTCATGCATACATGTAGCTTTATTAAATAAAAAGGGAATGTAGTTCCATATTGATGAGTTCTCATAAAGAAAAAAGTTATGTTATAGTATATATTTTCACAAAATTGACAAAAAGATTAATGAGACATTAGGGTTAAAACTTTAGTTTTAAAATTATTAATAATTTAGTCCATTTATGTCCTGACTTTCATTTGACATGGGTAGTGATAGAAAATTGTATAATGTATGAACCTATCAAAATTGTTAATACTAAATTATTTTTAAATTATCAAAATTTCTCAGGAATATTAACATTAATAACTGATATTCACATTTTTATGTTAGGTTGAAATATCCATTTCTTATAGGCCAAAGGAATAAATAATAAACTCCTTAGTAATGTGCATATTTGACAAAATTGTTAAATGACAACTAGCTGGTTCTGACATTCTGTAAATTTGCTAATTTTAAGCCAGATTTAATAAAAGAGTGTTTTCTTTTTTTTTCTTTTTTAATTTTTATTTATTTCTAGGAGAGAGAGAGATAGACAGCATGAACAGGGGAGGGTCAGAGAGAGAGGGAGACACAGACTCTGAAACAGGCTCCAGGCTCTGAGCTGGCAGTCAACACAGAGCCCGATGCGGGGCTCGAACCCACGAACCGCGAGATCATGACCTAAGCGAAAGTTGGACGCTTACCCGACTAAGCCACCCAGGCGCCCCATAAAAGAGTGTTTTCAAAATAAGCAACAATAATTTTAAAGTTTAGTAAAAAAAAAAAAAGTACTCTCAATTTATAAGTCAAGATCTAATTTTCCTATCTGCTGGAATACTATTTTGCTTATGAGACATTAAATATCAAGTCATTTTTACTTGAATTTATAGGATGAGGTATTAATCACTTAAAACAATTCTATTTTAAATAATAATTCTATAACATATGTATAGAACTATGGTACTTGTTACAGTTAAATCCTAGGGTCTATTACAGAGCCAGTGGATTTCTTTTCCTTATAGTAAATATTGCCTATAAGTACAATATGTAATAATGTATAAACACCAATAATGAAGAGCTGCTAAGGGAAAAATGACCCATGGATGACTTATCACTACATCAAATTAATTAGATACTGATTGTGCTCCTAAGGGGCCTTCAAAATATGATTAAAGACTAATTGAAAATGTGAGAGATAACTTAATTGCAAAAAATAGGTAAGATTTGAAAACATTTAAAACTAACTGGTAACAGACAAGTGCCTCAGAAGTCAGCTAATTTCTCTCTCTGAGGATGTGTAGTAATTTTTTTAAATTTAAATAAACTTTTTATTTAAAATAGTCTTAGAATTATAGAAAAGTTGTGAAGATAGCATTCAGAGTTCCCATATCCATGTCCATATGCAGTTTCCCTAATAGTTAATTAGTGTGGTATATTTGTCATACTTGAGCCAATATTGATACATTATTACTGACTAACGAAAGTCCATAGTTTGTTGAGTTATCTTTAGTTTTTCCATTATACATTTTTTTGTTTTTGTTCTGGACTATCATCCACTATGCCACATTACATTTAGTTGTCATGCTTCCTTAGGCTCTTGTGGCTATGATAGTTTCTCAGACTTTCCTTGTTTATGGTGGACTTGACAGTGTTCAGTTATACTGGTTAGGTGTTTTGCAGAATGTCTCTCTATTGGAATTTGTCTGTTTTTCTCATGATTAAAATGGAGTTACATGTTTTGGGGAGAAAGAGGAAGATCACAGAAATAAAATACCTTTTTCATTATATCATGTCAAAAGAACATATTATCAACATGACTTATCACTATTGATTTTGACCTTGTACATCTGACTGAGATAGAATTTGTCAGCTTTCTACACAATAAAGTTATTACTTCTGTCTCTCACAGGGTAATCTTTGGAAGGAAGTCACCATACATCGCCCACACTTTAGGAGTGGGGAGTTACATTCCTTCTCCTTGAGGACAGAGTATTTACATACATTATTATAATTGGCTATATTCCTTATTTATTTATTTACTTACTCATATATACTGATATACATATGTATGTATATATATACTGATATATATATATATATAATATATATATATACACACACATACACACACACAATATACAGATTCATTGATATTTATTTATTTTGTTGCTCAATTTGTTCTATCTTTGATCTTTGGGAGCCTTTTCTCTTGATGTGTGCCCCTTCGATATACACCCATTTTTATGGACTGAATTGTGTCCCTCCAAAACTCATATGTCAAATCCTAATCTAATACAATTGTGTCTTTATAAAAAGAGGAAGAGGGGCTCAGTCATGTTTGACTTTTGATTTCGGTTCAGGTCACAATCCCAGGGTTGTGGGATTGAGCCCAATGTCGGGCTGCATGCTAAGCATGGAGTCTGCTTGAGATTTTCTCTCTCTCTGTCTCTCTCCCTTTGCTCACACACTCTCTTTCTTAAATAAAAATAAAAATAAAATAAAATAAAATAAAATAAAATAAAATAAAATAAAATAAAATAAAATAAAATAATAAAAGGAGGAGGAGATACAAGAAAGTCTTCTCTCTGTCTCTCTTGTCTCTTTCTTTCTCCCATATGCATATAGAGGAAAGGCCATGTTGGAACACAGTAACAAGTTGGCTGTTTATAAGCCAAGAAGAGACATCTTTCCAGAAACCAACCTTAATGGTACTCTGTTCTTTGACTTTAGGCCTCCAGAACTGTGAGACAATAAATTTCTGTTGTTTAAAACCCAGTCTGGGAGCACCTGGGTGGCTCAGTCAGTTGAGCATGCAATTTAGGCTTAGGTCATGATCTCCTGGTTGGTGAGTTTGAGCCCCACTTCGGGCTCTCTGCTGTCAGTGTAGAGCCTGCTTTTGATCCTCTGTCCTCCTTGCCCTGTGCCTCTCCTCCACTCATGCCCTCTCTCTCAAAAATAAATAATCTTTAAATACAGACGTAGACACATATACAAACAAACAAACAAACAAAAAACCCAGCCTGATATTTTGTTATGGCAGCCCTGGCAGACTAATACATTTATCACGTGGAACTTTTTTTTTTTTCCTTCTGAACACTTCCTTACTTTCTGCTATTAAATATTAAATGGCACTCAGGCTCATCTTGCATGTCCTTCACTGCAATCCAAGAATTAGCCATTTCACCAAGGAGCTCTGGTTCCTTTTATTGGAAAGTAATGACATGCTATATCTGAGTACAGCATCTCTATTTTGATATGGATAAAGCAGACACATCAAGGATACTTCAAAAATAATGCATTGAATTTAAGCTTCAATAATAAAATTACCTTTGAAACTAAGCTAAAATTGACTTTACCTACAATAATTAATATAAGCAATTAAATAAGTAATAGATAATAATGGAGAAGAGATCTACATACATATCTTAAAAATACAATATTATACATGTTCTAAAAATATTTTCTTTATCTAAACTAATTTAAATCATTGTTTTAATTAAAAATTTTTTTAATGTTTTATTTATTTCTGAGAGAGAGAGAAACAGCATGAGCAGGGAAGGGGCAGAAAGAGAGTGAGACACAGAATCCGAAGCAGTCTCCAGGCTCTGAGCTAGCTGTCAGCATAGAGCCCAACGCGGGGATTGAACCCAGGAACCGTGTGATCATAACCTGAGCTGAAGTCGGACCAGACGCTTAACTGACTGAGCCACCCAGATGCCTGTAATTTAAATCATTTTCAAAAAAAGTCTTAGGTAAACTATTACTTGGAATTTTATGATTCCCTTCCTTCCTTCCTTCCTTCCTTCCTTCTTTCCTTTTCTTTTCTTTCTCTTTTCCTTTTTTTCTTTTCTTTTCTTTTAATAAAGTATAGTCAAGGATATTATCAGACAAGAGATACTATGCTTACCTCAGCAAAATAACTTCTCTCAAGTTTCTTGCAATATTATTTCCTCAATATTCTAGGTAGGCCATAGCTTACTAAAAAAAGTTACTCTAAAGTTTAAATAATTTAAAAAAATTTAATTGAAGTGCACCATTTAACAGTAAGATAACAAAAGTATTATCACTCTTAATCACAAATGCATCTTTCCACTTGTATATTCACATATATATGATAGTATATCCTAGAACATTTCCTGCTCCTCCAGAATCTTGCCTCATGCTGCTTCTGAGTCAATACCTAACTCCCCTTCATAAATACTAACCTGACATCTCATTTTACTCATTCTTATATGCTACAAAATAAAATTATATGCATGTACTATTTTGTGTGTGACTTCTATCATACAACATATTTTACTTGAGATTCATCCATGTTGTTGGCTGTATTACTTCTTTAAATTTTTTTTAAATGTTTTATTTATTTCTAGGAGAGACAGAGACAGCGTGAGCAGGGGAGGGTCAGAGAGAGAGGGAGTAACAGTCTCTGAAACAGGCTTCAGGCTCTGAGCTGGCAGTCAGCACAGAGCCCGACGCGGGGCTCGAACCCACGAACCGCGAGATCATGACCTAAGTGAAAGTCGGACGCTTAACCGACTAAGCCACCCAGGCGCCCCGACTTCTTTAATTTTTTATCATGCAGTTATAAGTCTATAATATTTGGTGTATAGATATACTACAACGATTTTTTAAAAACCTGATTATTCTTTAAATAGATACTTTGTTTTGGTCATTAACAAATAATACATCTATGACCATTATTTTACTTATATTTTCTAGACGTAGACACTGTCAAGAACTGTAAAGGTCTGAAATTTCACCCATCTTACAAGCTTGTAAGTTAGCCCTCCCAGTTTCATGGGTCAGAGGTGAAGGGTAGTTTATTAATCATAATGAGAAGAGTAGCCAGAATATTAGCACTTTTTTTGCATTGGTTCTCTGAGCATCAGTTCCTCCAAAGCATCACAGAGAGGGCCAGCTGACAGCTGTATAGTAGTGGACTATGTTACAGGAGAAGAGCCCTAAGTTTAGGGAACTTTTTTTTTATCATCAGCAAGAAGTTTGTAGCTACTTTACTTCAGAATGAGACATTTTATTATTATTTATTGGATAGTAAGAATGTCTGTCTTTGAAAAGATAGATATTATGTTCAAAAGCAAATCTTACCTCTGATTTCCAAAGACATTTGCAATACAAATAACTTTGTGAAAACAGCCAAGGACAAAGGACAGTCAGTGCCTCTACTTGCAAAATATAGGGAGAATGGCAAAAGATCCTTGGATAATAGTTTCCTTAACTATATCCACTCTTGTTTCTATATCACCTTGGCTTCTGGAGAATTTTATGGTGACTTATCTGGCCAAAAGAGGATGGGACCTAATATAGAAGCACAGGAGGGTGAGACCAAAATGCAATGCTGAATTCAACTTTGACACAGATTCCAGAAGACAACCAGTAAAACAATTCTCATAAATCATCAATGTCTACCTTAGAATGCCAGGTAGATTTTTCTTTACATTTCTATATTACCTTTTCCACTTAGCCCATGCATTAAGCCCAAGATTTGGCAAGACAGATTAGTGATTGCCAAAACTGTACTTTAGCCTGCAAGAAAATCCAGTGTAACTGTATCAATTCCATCAGCCATAACAAGCTGAGACAATGAGTTGAGATTGCCATGAATGCCTTTCAGTGTCACAGACTATGATCCTGGAGTTCTCTCTTGTCCAGCAAGAGAGCAGATGCAGAAATGAATACAAGAGGGGCGCCTGGGTGGCTTAGTCGGTTAAGCGTCCGACTTTCGCTTAGGTCATGATCTCGCGGTTCGTGGGTTCGAGCCCGCGTCGGGCTCTGTGCTGACTGCCAGCTCAGAGCCTGAGCCTGTTTCAGTCTGTGACTCCCTCTCTCTGACCATCCCCTGCTCACGCTGTCTCTCTCTCTCTCCTAAAAATAAATAAAACGTTAAAAAAAAAATTTTAAAGCTTAGAGAAGAAAATTAAAGCTACTCACTAAATAGCTCACTCAAATATCTAATTTTTTTGTTTGTTTAATGTACTTTTCAATATACTACATCACACAGTCAGAATTTGGAAATACTGATCCAGTATTCGTGAGACCTTTTAAACACTGGACAGTTTAAAACTTTTGGTCCCCCCAGAATTACACAGCCTTTATATAGACATAGCATGTGAGCTCTGCATCTAGACTTTTGGTTTTATGAAGGAAAACATTAATGTAAATATGGGTTCAAGCCCTGCATCGGGGTCTGTGCTGATAGCTCAGAGCCTGGAGCCTGCTTCAGATTCTGTCTCCCTCTCTCTCTCTCTCTCTCTGCCCCTCCCCTCCTCAGGCTCTGTTTTTCTCTCTCTCTCTCAAAAATAAAGAAAGATTAAAGAATTTTAAAAAGAGAGATATTAAATAAAAATTATATATCATGTATCCATTGATGTAAAATGTTGGGGAATAATGAATGGTCAAGAAGGAATTCTTGAGACATCATTGGTGCAAAAAAAAAGTGGTTTTATTAAAGCACAGGGAAAGAACCTGGGGACAGAAAGAGACGCACTGGGTTTGTGAGGAGCGACTGATTATATACTTTCAAGTTGGGAGGGGGTTAGGGCTAGTGGGAGTCTCTAAGGAATTTGGAAGCAAGGTTTCCAGGACCTTGAGGGGACATTTGCTGCTGTCTCATAAAATGTTAGTCATGAGACCCTTCAGAGGTATATAGGCAGGCCATATATTTGGAGGATGATTGCTAACATATATCTCGGGGCATAGAGATAAAGGAAGTTTCCAAAGGGATTTTTATATGTTAAAGAAGACTTAGAGGATCCTGGAGGTCAGGCTAGAGTCAAGCTAAGGTTGCCTTTTCCCTTTAGCAAAATATTAACATTGAGGCAGTTGAATTCCTGAAGGAAGGTCACCCTGCCTGTCTCCAGGATCTGTCAACAGGCTGTAAGTTGTAAGGAAACTTAAAGTTTGTCTACATTTATTTTGCCTTTGTTCCCCACATCATTCATCACCAGGAATGTGCTACAAGTGTAATTTCAAATATCAACATATTGTATATCTTCAAAGAGAATTTGTTGTGAGATGATGATAGAATTTCAAAGAACCATAAACTTGAGGAATAAATTGGCTTTACAAAATCCAAATATCACATTGACTATGTATGCTACCAGGCTCACTTCTCTAAGACATTTTTATTTACGCTAATAGATAATCTAATAGGTAAACATTTTTTTCCTCTAAAATTGAAATTGCTTAGAATACACAAAGATATTATCACAAAGATACATCTTATTCATTCTTAGGGACAATTATAATCCCTACCATCAACATGACTGTTTAGTTTTTAAATGAAGAGTACCTTTCATGTTCTTTATCTTGCAAATATTTTACTGAATTTTTTATTTAACTCTATTTTCTTTTGCTATTTTATGGCATATATTAGTCGTGTTTCATAAATTATACTAATCAGTGAGGACTTTGTATAGCAATGTTTTACCCAGTGTGTAAAATAAACACATAGAGGGTGATTTAAGTGGTGGATTTTTTATGGGTTCCAAGTCCAAATGTTATGATTCAGTTATTCCTGGGTACCACCCATGGGACTCAGTTTAACAAAATAGGAGTTTCTCTCTTTCCCCATTATTTTAAGTTTGCATCAGAAAAGCCCAGGAATAAAGCTAGCAAGGATAAAACGATTCAAATAGGTTGAGGAAGAAGTAGGAAAGATGACCAAATAAAACCAAATTTACCCTAAAGGGCAAGGAAAAGGGAAAAAAATATCAACACTTATTCAAAAGGTAAATTTTGGGGTGCCTGGGTAGCTCAGTCAGTTAAGTGTCTGACTCTTGATTTTGGCTCAGGTCATGATCTTGGGGTGGTGGAACCCCAGGAACAGACTCACACTGGGCATGGAGCCTGCTTGAGATTCTTTGTCTCCCTTCCTTCTCCACACCTCTCTGGCTTGCGCACGCACACGCGTATGAACATACTCTCTCTCTTTCTCAAAAAAAGTTAAATTTTGTCTCCCTAAAAATATAAGTGAAAAAAAAATACAGAATGTCAAAGTATATGTCAGGTATAACATGTATGTGATGTAGGGAAAAAAAGTAAGCAAAAATCTTTAATAATCATAAAATAGAATATTACTGATACTAAATTTTATTTAAAAATAACATAGGTTACTCTAACAATAATTTTTTTTAATAGTTTATTTTACTTTTGAGACAGAGAGAGACAGAGCATGAGGAGGGAGGGGCAGAGAGAGGGAGACACAGCATCTGAAGCAGGCTCCAGGCTCTGAGCTAGCTGTCAGCACAGAGCTCGATGTGGGACTTGAACCCACCAACTGTGAGATCTGACCTGAGCCAAAGTTGGCTGCTTAACTGACTGAGCCACCCAGGTGCACCTCTAACAATAAATTTTAAGTCACAGAGCTCCTGCTAAGAAAATCAGCTATTTATAGACAAAAATATCAAGTAAATATCTTCTAAGATGCTGAAAATATATGCTTTTCAGAGAGAAATCAGTTTCGGAAATATGTAAGAAATGAGAAATAGTTCATTTCAGTTATGAGCTCTGTGGCCCTGACCCATTTCACTTAAATTCTGTTTTTTCTCATCTGCAAAATGGAAATTGTGATTATTTCTAACTGCATTGGAGTATTGTGAGGATTAAATAAAATAGTATATGTGTGACACCCACTCTGCTTTACCAAGAATTGTGGTCTTAATTTCAGATTGACAGTCAAACTCAAGATTCACAGTAGGCTTCATCAAGCACTAAAGTGCATCATGGCACACAATAACAACAAAGAAGTGGTCTCATGATCCCTAAGTACAGCTTTGGATGTCCCAATCATCCTGCGCACTGGGTGTGTGCAGTCACAAGGCACAAAGTTGACTGGATACAACTTCAGCTCAGGGAGACATAAACTATGAGGTCCCTTCAGCTTTTATTTCAAGCCATATGCATATAACTGTTTAGTCTCATGTCCTCAGGTCTATGTGACTAACCCTCACTTTCCAGGGCACCTCCATTTCACTAGTTTCCAGTCACTCATTAAACAAATTTGACAATGAGCTTCAAGTGGTTAGTCCAATACACAGGCCATTCATTTATCTTGTATCTGACATGGGTAATTTATAACTATCTCTGAGTTGCTCCCGCAGGACTAAAGATCAAATCTTCAGGCATGCCTGACGCCCGAGAAAAGGTGAAAGAAATAGCTGTTAACCCTTCTTTTCCAATATGTAAAGGGCTGAGACACATAGTAAGCAAATAAAAATCTTACAATCATTGTATTTGCCTTTTAAAAGATTATAGATCAAGTGTTTATTATAATACTATAATTGTTTTAGAAAGAGAACAAGGGGATCCACTGCTTGGTCGGAAACTTTTCCTCATTGA
The DNA here is from genome assembly GCA_017311185.1 of Proteles cristata cristata. Classification (NCBI taxonomy): domain Eukaryota; kingdom Metazoa; phylum Chordata; class Mammalia; order Carnivora; family Hyaenidae; genus Proteles; species Proteles cristata. The sequence goes on along the minus strand of JAESUZ010003573.1, from coordinate 442 downwards.
CAACTTTTTGGAATGATTATTGCTAAAATCACTGGGTCTCCCTATGTATCTGTCTCAATGCTTCCACATATAATAAAATTTAAACCTATTCTGTCTTCCAAATCATATTGTGATGCAGCTTAATAATTATCATAGAAGACTAAAAATTCAGTGTCAGGGATTAAGGGATGGTGACAAATTGTAGTCTTGAGAGCTAGTTATTAAAATAGGTTGGAGATGAAGGCTATTGAAATGTGAGGTAGTCAGTAAACAGTGAAGGATTGTTCCTATCCACATTGAATCCCCCCTGGAGTAGAAAGTTACTAGATGGTAGTTGAGATAATTGGAGGAAGTGAGAAGGCAAAAGGCAAGGGCATGGCTTCTAAGAAGACTGTGCAAGAAAATGATAGCTAAACTACCTTTAAGAATAAATGACCATGAATCTGGGGGGGGAGGGGTCAGA